>JAXBDA010004053.1:0-30961 GCA_036023075.1 Gaultheria prostrata | reverse complement strand
TATTTTGCCCTTAAAAGTAGATTCCTTTTTAAAAAGTTAGTGGATATTATTATATTGATAAGGGTAAGTAATGAAAAGTAGATGTAAAAGTTGTAAAAGTTGATGTGAGAGAAAAATAGTTGGAATTTCCAGCTAACATACTTAAAAAGGGACGAAGGGAGTACTAATTTTTAATGTACCAAAAATATTAATTTTTAATGATAAATTTTCTAATTATATGTTATACACTTTTTAATAAGTCAATACAAATATTTTTCGAATCTCAATACGCCAAAATTATTTTAACAATCGAGTCGTTGATTTTGTTGTGATGAAATCAATCGTGTAAAGTATCTTCTTGATCGGGTTTAGAAAACTTATCGATCCAGACCTAATTTATTTTGAATGTACCAAAAAAATTAATATTTAATGATGGATTTTCTAATTATATGTTATACACTTTTTAATAAGTCAATACAAATATTTTGTGAATCTCAATATTCCGAAACTATTTTAACAATCGAGTCGTTGATTTTGTTTGTTCCTATTGATGAAGTCAATCGTGTAAAGTTTTTTCTCGATCACGTTTAGAAAGGTTAGACCTAATTTGTTTTTTTAATGATACTTTCCATCCGATTAAATGGCAACTGATACGCTGTTGACTTCATTTTTTTTACTACCGATGAATTCCAAAATATGTAAAACATAAATGGTTTTGATCGCAAAAAAAAAAAAAAAAACACTCAGTTGGAGCTCGGGTTGTCCACTATAAGACTTTAATGCCTCAGAATGCATTAAATATGATCCGATCACGCGGTCACTGATATCCGATGTTTGTTCTTTTTGTACTGTTTCAAAGTTTAATAAATACTATTTGATGTTTGTTGAAAAATATAGCTATAGTTAGACAAAAAAAAATTCGATGAAACTAGGCTACATTAAACTAAACTCGGCTAGATTATATAAAAAAAAAATTCGACAAAACTTGGATATGTGCCGACACAGGCTCGACACGACACAATTAAAAAATAGCACGGCACAACGTGGCACGATTAAGCAAATGGGCCGGCACGGCACAACACGATTAAAAGTGGCACAACAAGATTTGGTAAATGGGCCGGCATGACACGACACGAAGCACGGTTGGCACGAAACTAGAAGGGTCATGCCGGCCCTTCCCAGCCCGTTTGACACCTCGACTGGATTATATAAAAAATATTCGATGAAACTCGGATATGTGCCGGCACAGGCACGACAAGACACGATTAAAAAATAGCACGGCACGACATGGCATGATTAAGTAAATGGGCCGGCACGGCACGACATGACACGACACGACAAGATTAAGAAGTGGCATAACAAGTCACGACATGATTTGGTAAACGGGCCGGCACGACACGACACGAAGCAGGGTTGGCAAGACACTAAACGGGTCATGCCGGCACGGCACGACCCGTTTGACACCTCTATTAAATATGTGCTCAGAATCCCACATTCCTTTGAAGTAAAGCGCATTTGCAAAAACAAATCCTGATTCTTCATTAATCACCCCGTTGGGGACAAGGTTTTTAATGAGTCCTTTTGATCCACGGACCACGGTTAGCCCATAAGTTAATATCATTCACCACTCCAATGGCCTATGTGGATAGTCAATAACTTGTAAACAATAAAATAGATAATGTCTAGTAAAATTGAGCTCTAATTAAGTGATTAAGTCTAATTTAAGAGAGAGAGGAGAAATAAAATTACATTTTCCAGGAAGAGGACATTGCTTTTGATGTCACACTTGAAGATCCCTTCAAGAACTTCTTCTATGTAATTGGGTTCACTAGGTTCCTCCGTACAACTGGGTTCACTAGGGTCCTACATATAATTGGGTTCATCAGGTTCATCGAGTTCACTGGGTAGAGCACAGTCTTCATCAACCCAAATTCCATTAACCATGCACAAATCATTCCCACCCTCATGTGAGATTTTTTTTTTTACACCATCATCATGTTCTTAGACTTTGACAAAATCTAATCCCTGCTCTTGGACCAAGAAACTTGACCATCTGCTCTAAAGCATTGCCTTTTAAGCTCGCAGCCAACATGTGTAAAACAACATTGATTGATGAATGAGATAGTGCGAAATTCCTCAGCTTGCCATTCTTCCTCTCCACACGGAATAACACCTTGGCCATATGCGCAAAGTAACCCAATGATCTACTGCCAAATGAGTTCTTGACCTTCTGGCGTTTCCTACTACTTCCCCCGTTCTCAAAATCGCTTCTTCCCCAAGAGCCTTTTGTCTTATTTGTTTTCTCATCTGTAGTCGGATCTCTAGCGAACGAGCATAGTGGACAAAGGCTTTGCTAAGTAACTGGTTGAGACGGATTACGCCAGTCTGATATTGGGATTCGTTGTCGAATGAGTAGATTCTAAGACGGCGAGTAGGGTTTGAAGAAGGGAGGTTGTTTTCGTGAAGAAGGGGGATAGGGAGAGGGAGAGAAGAGCGTAGAGGTGTCAAACGGGCCAGGTTGGCAAGGGCATGGTACGACACGTTTAAATGAGGCACGACACGGCATGAGCACAATTTTAGACGGGCACGACACGGAACTAAGTCGGGCACGGCACGACACGACTCGAGGTTGGACAGGCACGACACGGGAACGGCACACTTCACGGCACGACACAAAAAATACTAATTTTTAATGTACCAAAAAAATTAAGTTTTAATGATGGATTTCCTAATTATATGTTATACACTTTTAATAAGTCAATAGAATTTTTTTGTGAATCTCAATACGCCGAAACTATTTTAACAATCGAGCCGTTTATTTTGTTGTTCATATTGATGAAATCAATCGTGTCAAGTTTTTTCTTGAACGGGTTTAGAAAGCTTATCGATCGAGACCTAATTTGTTTTTTTAATGATACTTTCCATCCGCTTAAATGCCTACTAATACGTTGTCGACTCAGTTGTTTGTATGATGATGAATTCCATAATCTGTAAAAGATAAATGGTTTCAATTGCAAAAAAAAAAAAAACCTCAGATGGAGCTCGGGTTGTCCACTATAAGACTTTAATGCCTCCGAATGCATTAATTGTGATCCAATCACGCGGTCGACGATATCCGATGTTTGTTCTTTTGTAATCAATTCTTCTTGATGTTTGTTAAAAAAATATAGCTATATTTAAACTAAAAAAAAATATTTGACGAATCTTGGCAAGATTAAACGAAACTCGGCTAGATTATACAAAAAACAAAATTCGACAAAACTCGGATATGTGCCGGCACAACATGGTTAAAAAAAGGCACGGCCACAATGTGGCACGATTATGTAAATGGGCCTGCACGGCATGACACGATTAAGAAGTGGCACAACAAGTCACGGCATGAATTGGTAAACGAGCCGGCACGGCACAACATGGATCCCGGTTGGCACGAAACTAAAAGGGTCATGCTGGCATGGCACGGCCCGTTTGACACCTCTATTAAATATGTGCTTAGAATCCCACATTCCTTTGAAGTAGAGCGCATTTGCAAAAACAAGTCCTGATTCTTCATTAAACACCCCCATCGAGGACAAGGTTTGTAATGAGTCCTTTTGATGCATGGTCAGCCCATAAGTTAATATCTTCACCACTCAAATGGCCTGTGTGGATAGTCAATATTATGTACACAATAAAATAGGTAATGTCTAGTAAAACTAATCTCTATTTAAGTGATTAAGTCTAATTTAAAAGAGAGAGTGGAAATAGAATTACATTTTCCAGGAAGAGGTCATTGCTTTTGTCGTCACACTTGAAGATCCCTTCAAGAACTTCCTCTATATAATTGGGCTCACTGGGTTCCTCCGTACATCTGGGTTCACTAGGTTCCTCCATATAACTTGATTCATCGGGTTCATCGAGTTCGCTGGGCAGAGCACAGTCTTCATCAACCCAAATTCCATTAACCATGCACAGATCATTCCCACCCTCGTGTGAGATTATGGTTTTCAACACCATCATCATGTTCTTATACTTTGACAAAATTAGATTATGGTTTTCAACACCATCATCATGTTCTTATACTTTGACAAAATTTCATCCCTGCTCTCAGACCAAGAAACTTGAGCATCTGCTCTGAAGCATTGCCTTGTAAGTCCGCAGCCAACATGTGTAAAACAACATCGATTGATGAAGGAGATAGCGCGAAATTCCTCAGCTGGCCATTCTTCCCCTCCACACAGAATAACACCTTGGCTATATGCACAGAGTAACCAAACGATCTACTTCTAAACGAGTTCTTGACCTTCTCGTTTTTCCTACTACATCCCCCATTCTCACAATCGCTTCTTCCCCATGAGCCTTTTTTCTTATCCATTTTCTCTTCTGTAGTCGGATCTTGAGTGAACGAGCGAGTGAGCAAGCACGACGGACAAGGGCTTTGGAGAGTAACTAGCCGAGCCGGATTATGCTAGTCAGATTTTGGGATTCGTGGTCAAAGGAGAAGATTCTGAGACGACGGATAGGGTATGAAGGAGGGAGGTTGTTTCGTGAAGGAGGGGAGAGGGAGAGCGAGTGAGGAGCGTAGAGGTGTCAAACGGGCCAAGCTGGCACGGGCATAGCACAACACGTTTAAATTGGCACGGCACAGCATGAGCACAATTTTAGACGGGCATGGCACGGAACTAGGTCGAGCAAGGCACAGAACGACACGGGTTTAGACGGGCACGACAACGGCACGGCACGACACGGCACAAAAATACTAATTTTTAATATACCAAAAAAGTTAATTTTTAATAATGGATTTTGTAATTATATGTTATACACTTTTTAATGAGTCAATACAAATATTTTGTGAATCTCTATACGCCGAAATTATTTTAACAATCGAGCCGTTGATTTTGTTGTTCCTATTGATGAAATCAATCGTGTAAAGTTTCTTCTTGATTGGGTTTAGAAAGCTTATCAATCGAGACCTAATTTGTTTTTTTAATGATACTTTCCGTCCGATTAAATGCCTATTGATACGCTGTCGACTTAGTCTTTTGTACGACTGATGAATTCCATTATATGTAAAAGATAGACGTTTTTGATTGCAAAAAAAAAAAAACTCTCGTGTTGTCCACTATAAGACTTTAATGCCTGGGAATGCATTAAATATGATCCGATCACGCGGTCACCGATATCCGATGTTTGTTCTTTTTGTACTATTTCAAAGTTTAATATATTCTTCTTGATATTTGTAAAAAAAATATAGCTATAGTTAAAAAAAATAAAAAATTCAACGAAACTCGGCTAGATTAAATGTAACTTGGCTAGATTATACAAAACAAAATTTGACGAAACTCGTATATGTGCCGACACGGGCTCGGCACGACACGACACGCCATGACACAATTAAAAATGGCACGGCATGACGCGACACAATTAAGTAGATGGGCCGGTAGGGCACGGCACGACACGACACGACACGAAGCACGGTTGGCACGAAACTAAATGGGCCATGTTGGCACGACACGACCCGTTTGACACCTCTAGGCTGGGCCACTTGTTTTACCCATCTTCTTTCTCATTCTTCTTTTTGCTCTTTATCTTCTTTCCGGCTTCGATCAACAGTCCGGCAACAACTCCGACTCCGGTAATCTGCCTCCCAACTCTGGCAACGAAATAACTGGTGCTTTCCCTCTCGTGACTTCGGCCAAGATTTTCAATCTCTTAGGGTTTTTCCCCCCAATTAATTTTGCCTACATTCTGGTTTTTGGGTTTATGAGATTTGGTTGTTGATTTAGAGAGGAGAGAGTGGGGGTAGGGAGGTAAAAATGGGCTGGATATCAACCATGACTAAATATAAGCACCCCCTTGTGCTTATATTTAGTCTGGCTTTGCCCTGACTATTCGGAGAACAAGGACGACTGATCAGGGGAGGTTTGGGCCAGCCAAACGACGGGCTCTTCAGAGAACCATGACTATTTAGTCCAAGCCAGTCATCCCTCTTCTATAAACGCCATCCAAACGAGCCCCTAGTCATTTATATGAATTGTTTTGTCATTTTAACATATAAAAGAAATCCATTACTATCCCTCATTAAAATGAAACCATTCCCCTATGAAACCTAATATGTAACCGTACAAATACAAAACCCCTCTCTCTTGATCTCCAAATATGGCCCCGCCTGCCCCATCCCACGTTGCACCACTGGTCCTATCCCACTCCGGCCTATCATTCATTCCCTCATTGAGGATTGACGTCCATATCAGCAATAGTAAGAGGAGATGGATTAGCGATGGTGGTATGACAGGGTGGCGACGGCTAATGGAGAGGGTTCCAGGGTTGATAGTTGGCGATGATAGTAAGATATGGCGATGGAGATGGTTCAAGGTTTTTTTTTTCAGGGGCTTTTATTTTATACGAATTTGACAGTAGAATAATGCGAAGTAATCGAACACTCAAACACCCCAATTTGAACAAAGATACACCAACCACATCCATATCCATTGTATACGCCCACATGCAATTCAATATGGATATGCGTCCATGTGTATGTGTATGTGGAGACATAAAAGGGATTGTTTGGGGCAGTCAACTTTTGTCCAATCCGTACAACTCTCATCACAAAACTATGATATTCTGTCCTTACCCTTGGACTCCTCTTGAATATCCATCAACCTCCCCTCCCTCTTTTGTCTCTTTCCTCCCCCCTCTCTCCTTTGTATCCCATTCGCCATGGACGTCGTCCAAAGTGAAACGCGAAGTAATCGAACACTTGAACACCCCTCCTCTAGATACGCCTGCCTGCAATTCTATATAGATGCGGGTCTATGTTCACGTATATGTGGAGAGAGAGAGGAGGGATTGTTTGGACCAGTCAACTTTTGTCCATTATGCACAGAACTATCGTCACAAAACTTTGAAACTATGTCCTCACCCTTGGACTCTTGTTGAATATCCCTCAACATCCCCTCCCCCCTCCCTCTATTCTCTCTCCTCTATATCCTAACCGCCATGGACACCGTTCAAGTCAAACACGAAGTAATCGAACACTCAAACACCCCCAATTCAAACCAGAAACCCCAACCACCACCTCCTCCTCTATATACGCCTACATGCAATTCTATATAGATATGCATCTATGTGTATGTATATGTGGAGAGAGATGAGGGATTGTTTGGGTCAGTCAACTTTTGTCCACGTCACAAAACTTTGAAATTATGTCCTTACCCTTGGTGTCACGCCCTCGATTTTCTACATAAATAAGTAAACCACTTCCAAAAAACTTAATCCAATAATTCTATTCATAACTTTCCAAAGTACTCCTCACAACGTTCCAAAGTCATAACCAATAGCCACATCTACGTTGGGTACAGTGTCCATAGAGTTAAAGTTATTACATTTGTCCAAGTCAAAAGAAGTGAATATATAGAGTTACAAAGTTATCTCCCAAAAATAAAGTTCGTGAGATAAATGAATCTCTCTTCCATGCATGCTACCAACCAATGCAGCACACTCCAAGCAAGTCAACTCATGCTCTGTAGTTTGTACCTGAAAATGATAGGGTGAGCTACACTAGCTCAATAGGAATATTCCCTACAAATTCTAAATGCATATGAGATGAGATGAGCACGAGGAATAATATGATGATTCAACCAATGAATGAGAATGTGGGGTCTTTATGTTCACAAAACATTACTTCATCAATGAAAACTCTTTTTATAAAATCCAAAGTATCCACAAATACATTCTACCCGCTTTCCTCCTTTCTTTCCAAAACCAATGTTATTCACATTTTCCAAACTAGAAATTTTGGGTTCCGTAACCCTGGCCGAGTATTTTGGGCCTCCTTACCCCTACGGAGTATTCGGGACGTCTCCCTAGGACCTCGTAGTCCTCTACTAAGACTCATAGGCCTCGTAACCCCTGCCGAGATTCACGGGCCTTGTAACCCATACCTAGGGACACACCGAATGGTGGCCCTAGTAAACACAATCCAACATTTATTCATAAACACCTCCTTTCAAATTACCAAGTGTTCCTTAAGTGTCCTTTTCAAAATATGTTCCATTTCATCCAAAACATGTCCATTGTCCATTTCATTACGCTATCATGTGTCAAGTGTACATGGGTAGGCATAATAGTTGGCGAATTCATGAAACAACCAAATGTACGAGTATTGAACTAGAAGGACAGATTCCAACAAGTTATGATGTGCCAACGAGAGATATTTCAAGTATACAACCAAACAACTTAACTAGAGGCAAATTGAGGGTAAAACAAGACTCAAATTGGCCTAACAGATTTTCGGGTGGTGACTGGATTTTCCATCCGAATGGCTTGGTTCTCGTTCGTCCAGACGAGGTAGTTTTCTAGGCGAAATTCTGGGTTTTGATAGATTTTGGCACAATAAAAAATGCAACATTTCAAGCTAAAATCATGCACAAATCAACTTCATAAACACTTAAAAGAGTATAGAAACACCCCTACCTCAAAGATTGATCCTCCAACAAGCTTCTATTAAGATCAAAACCGAAACCCTTGCCTCCAACTTCAAACCAACCGAAAATGCCTTCCCAAGTCGCAAACATGTTATCCTTTCACATTAACCCCAATTTCTAACATCTGAATGTAATTTCACAATATTTTCTACTGATTTTCTCTCTACCTCGTGGTATTTATAGAGCAATAACACACACCCCGCAACATACAAATGTGCTACCAAGAAGTCGCAAACATGTTATCCTTTCACATTAACCCCAAATTCTAACATCTGAATGTAATTTCACAATATTTTTGAAATTTTTTATAAAATTACGGGTCTTTACACTTGTGCTCCTTACAAAAGTTTTAAAAAGTTTTCTAAAGACGAAAATAATTTAAATTTTTGTGGATTATTGATATTTTTTTGAATTTTTTTTTTAGTTTTCCTATTAATTTTTTTACTTTTTAGATATTCTCGCCGAGAAGAACGAATTATTCACAGAAAAATGATACAAAACTAACAAATACAAATATTTTTTGAACAAGGATAAAAAAAATAATCCGGACTCAGATTATTTTGCCAAAACACCCCAAATAATCCCGACTCCTCAGATTATAGGATTAGAGCATCTCCACCCCCTATCTAAATTTTTGTAAAAACTTTAATTTGATATCACTCCTTCCAATAAATTGATTTGGTAAAAACTTGACCTGATTTGAATTTGGTGAAGTATTTGAGTAAGGAGCGAGATGCTCTTAAAAGCGGGGTTTTGTTTGCATTTTGCAATTTGCAAACACTCCAGAGTGAGTGAGGGAGAATGGGGAGTCGTCGACGACAAAGGATGCCCGCCCCGCTCCCACAAAACTCAAGTTTCTTTCTCTACATGAATACACGCTGTTACAGTTATTTGTCCCACGTTTCACTCGAAAACCGTAATGGAACTTGTTTCTTCCAGATCATTGATCTATACGTGATGTTTGCCGTCTTCACCGCTATGATTCAGGTACCATAGATATGTGCTTGATGTTTCCGTCGATAAATTTACTGATCTTCAATAGTTATTTATGTGGTTGTGGGTATCAAAATGTTTGCCCGGTTGACTATTTGAAACTCCTATTGTTCAAATTTACAATGAGTTGATTGGTCACAGTCTAGTTCGTTTTTCAATAAAATCGGCTTGGTATTATTAGTGTATGGTTACTAATTGGTTGGATAAGGCTCCAAAAAAAGTGTCTGGTCAGCTATTGCTAGTGGTGAAGCGTCTTTTTACTGCCATAAATTGACAATCTTACTCCAACGGTATACACGATTACTTCTATTGCTATGGAAAACGTCCAATGAAAATGGCATTTGGTAGTTTCGAAAAGCCCTTCAATAATTTGGCAATGCTATCATTTGGCAAGAATTTTAGGCCTTTAGCACACCATTGGAGATGGTTTGGGAGAGAGATACTGCAAATTTTGGGTTTGGCACGTGTTTTAGCTCATCGCTGGAGATGGTTTGGGAGAGAGGTACTAGGATAGCTTTGCTGTTCTTTTCGGTTCATGGTTCTAAGCAGAAAATAAGTGTATTAGGTCATGTCAATGTGCATCTAGATTTTGTCATTGCTCTTTAATATCCACTGACGAATGCTGCTTAATGTATTGCTACAATTTTATTTCGATGAAGCGACTAAAGCCAAGGGCACACGTCTTAGGTCTCAAGGTCTTCTTAATTCCATCACTCGGTCTTATCATCAGGGGGGCTCTACCATATGGTCAGGGAATTCAAGCCACGAGTTAAAAAAAAATGCTCTAAAATTGTGTTTTCCTATATATGATTTGGTTTTTTTAATATTCCGCACTGAAACCAGCCGTATGAAGAAAAATGAATGTAAGTAAACTCCACTTAAATTTGTCAGTAAGTAGATTATATAAACCAAACCAAACAGAGCCTTAAATCCCAATGAATTGGGGTAAGTAGATAACATAGCTCAACAAAATAAAATAAACCAGACTCGATAAATTTTCTACTGAAATTAATATCTTTACTCTATACAGAGTTTCTTATAGAAATTTTTTCTCTATGTTTTTCCCCCCTGAACAAAAATCCTAGAGCCACCCATACAAATTTTGAGTTATAAAGATAGACAACTATGCAATGACAGAGATTTTTTCAATTAAAAAATTGTTTTCTTTTTCTATTTTTCGTGCAAACTAATGCCTATCTCATTTCAAGCATGGTCCGTTTACCCTAGACCTGATTCACCAAATCATACAAACCCTCAGTTTTACATTTCTTGAGGGATCACCAGTGTGCTGTTGAAATCTTAATTTGAAGGCATAGTTCCCGAGTGCTAAGCAGTTTTGGAAGAAGGAATTAATGTGTAGCAATTTAACGTAGGTTGATAGAAGGGGAGCTAATAACATGTTGGGGATGAAATACACGTGAAAGAAGTTTAAGAAGCTAGGGGCCTATTGGCTATTAAATCTGTCCCTAGTAAGCAATACCAATGATTCAGTTAAGATAGAATAATTAGCCTTTGTTGCGTATTCCTTTTTACTGGACTAAAAGTTTGGTGTGATTTGCATATTTAGAAGAACGTTTTTACAAAGAACATGATACAACATCAATGGAAAGAGCATTATGATAGAGCTTTCTAAAACAACCCTCTTTCCAGTGAGTGCTTATTTGCAGTTATTTACTCCAATTGTGTCACATGCCTGAATAATTTCACAAATTTTTAATCTCATAAGCACCCTATATATACTGCCAAAATTTGTTTCACAACCTGTGGTATAACACTAGACATACTTGCTAGCTTCTTCTTCTGATGCATACATCCTTTCTATCTGAGAAAGAATTCCCTGGCAATCCATTGTCAACCCAATTACCCAAAGCATCAATTACAAGGAATGTGAAGTCCTTCGGTAAACATTGTGTGTAGTGTGTACGATACAGTTGCTTTTGCTTTTCCCATCAAAAGGTTTGGATCACAAAAAATTTCTTTCTTAGTTCACTTTTGGAAGATGCTTATTTCTGCGAGTCTACTCTAATTATGTATCATAGTTAGGCATATATTACAATATCCCTTGGAATGTTTGGAGGTTGGGTAAAAACTTGCTACCAAACATTTTGAATTGAATTTTAGCAGGGTACTGTTATTGTTGTCGTTCTAACAGTCACTGAGACCACCTTTACCACATTGAACGAACTTCTGCCCCTAGGAATGAAATTCGTTGTTGTGTGTTCTGCATGATGATGGGTTTTGTTTGTTCAGGGTGTGAAGACTTGGTTATTGCTTGTTCATGCTTTGACATGTTCATTTGGGTGATTAACAGGTAGCTTACATGGCTATTGTTGGATCTTTCCCATTCAACTCTTTTCTCTCTGGGGTTCTTTCTTGTGTTGGGACAGCAGTTCTTGCTGGTAAGTAAGCAAAATTAGTATTTGATTTCTTGTATTGGATAATGTTCTTGAAAATATTGGGAAATTGAGACTGATTGTTTCTTTGGCAACAGTTTGTATCCGTATACAAGTGAACAAAGAAAACAAATAATTCAAGGTAAGGTTTTTTCCTTTTTCGAGGAATCATCCCTTGTTTATATCTTTTGCACGAGGAAGAAGTGTGAGAACTTGAAACTAAACCCAAGGGATTGCCCGCACAAATAGTACCATGATGCAATTGTACTGATCTTCTTTCCCTTTCGATTCACATCTTGTCATCGAATCGCAGGATTTGCTGCCAAAACGTGCTTTTGTGGACTTTGTTCTCTGCAATTTGGTCCTCCATTTGGTGATTATGAACTTCCTAGGATAGGATGAAAGGAATTAGGATGGTGGAAATTTTGTCTAGTGAAATCGTTCCAGGCCATCGGCTGCGTTTTTTGAACCATATGTAGTTAACGTTTTAAGAAACTGCACTCAGCACTTCATCAACAGACAGTTTCACCAGGTGTAAATCCATCCAGGTTCGGCATGCTAATCATCTAGCAAACCAGTTGTAGTACTTAAATTATTGTTTGGATGACCTATCTTTTGAGGAAGCTGTTCACGAATTATTATTTGTTGCCTATCCAAGGGGGGCTGTCCCTTGGAACATGGAACATGGAACATTGAACATTGAACATTTTGCATAAGCTCTAATTCCATTTCCAAAAAAGTTTTCTCATGGGAAACCTACCTAAGGGGGGTTGTCCCTTAGACCGGCCCACTCCATTGGCCACTGTGCAGCTCAGTCACCACAGCCCATGTCAAGCCAGGCTCGCTCAAAGCAAATCCCAGGTTCGGCAGCCATATCTAGCGGCCCATTTTGGTTCAACAATCAGACTTGAATTCCCACTTGGCCATCACTGAGCTTCCATGCCAAGGAGCTTTTATCATATTTTTGGAGAGTTTCAGGTTCATCTGGTAGAAGGATTAGAAACTCTTTATAATCACAATCTAAGTTGTTCCCCAATCCTCATGGCCTTCCCCATGTAGCCGTTTGGCCTTCCCCAATTTTGTTTTGCTTTTTTTTTTTGTCCTCCTTGGGGTTTGCCCCTTGTAGGCTGAACATTCGGTTATTCTCTTTTTATTTCAAGCTGATTTACCCAAAAAAAAAACAGACAGTTTCACCGCTCTGTGATTGCGATAACCATTACTGAATTTCGGAACCTACTCTAGTAAGAGTATCGGGTTGTCCGTGTGCTACTTTTATGGGGTAAAGTCCGTTCAGCCTTTGGATGCATCTCTCAAGAATGATATAAGAGAAACCAAGCAGATGTGAGACGAATATAAGAGAAGTGCTATGTGGAGAAGAAAAAATGTTTTAACTCCAGATACCAAATCTGAATCGTGCCAATAATATTAGGCCAAATTTTATTTTGTCTTGGTTATTTTTTGCTCTTTTTCTTTTGTTTTTCATGAGACGCAACCGGATATAGAGGCACAATTCATCTCGACAAGTGTAAAAATATGGACAAAAGTTGAAAAGTGTTCATACGAAAATACCAATTATTTGGATATTTTTTCGTCTTTAGTGAACTTTTTTTTCCTTTTCGTCATAATTTTTTTACTTATTAGACTCTTCTCGTCGAGGTGGATGATTAATTCAAAAAATGAAACATAAAATCAACAAAAATTCTGAAAAGACGACAAAAATACCGAAGCGAAAAATACCAAAAAAATTAGCGTGAACTCACTTTCATGTGCAAGGAGAAGAATAATACAAGCTGTTTTCCCACTGTGTATCTTTCAATATTTTTGCTTTTGGGGTGTTTGATTACAAATTAAAAATTAAAAATATTTAGTGGGTTACCAAGCTCCTCAAATCCTCTTTACTCAAATATTTATATAACTCTTGATCTCTATATATTTTACACACAATGATGTAAAAACCAAAAATACTATACGAGAGAAATCATGGAAATGGACCCTTAGCCCGCAATGCAGAACTGGACCCATCAGTTTTTGCCCCAATAAATACAAGCCCAGTCCTCCTTGAACGTGTAAAACAGCTTGTTCACCCTTTTACGAGTGTTGCTCTATCCCAAAATGAGAGAGACACAAAGTCCTACATCATAATTGATCAAAGTTTGATTCTTAGAATCAGATTGAAAGAAAGTAATTTTTTGTGAATCTTCTAGTCTCGGCCTAGATTACTTGACTTTGACCGAACCGGACATGAGATTAAATATCACTTTCGATGTTGATTTTTTTTGCTTAACCTAAACTTTATGACATCCCTCAAATTTGTGTAGTAGTGGAGGGAAAAAAGAGAGGAACTAGTTGCTTGAAATGACAAAGGGATGCGTATTAAGGTAACCCGCCCACCTCTATAATAAAGCAGGAATGTAGGGTTAGATTGGAGTATTAGGTTGTTATGGATGATCAACTTTTGCCTTATCGGCATCTTCTTTTCACATCCGGATCAACCGTTAGTATGAATGGGACCCAATCTGGATCTCTTAGGATCGTCTTTTATTTATGTTAGCGTGTGTATCATTTTTTTTGGGTGGTAAATTGTTAAGGGAGAATGATTTCGACACTCAATTTTTTTTATAATTATACTTTAAAATTTGTTTTTCAGTCTTCATGTTGTGTGTATTTTTTGCACTAAAAAATAAATTTTGGAGTGTAATTACAAGAAAGAGGAGTGCCAAAACAAAATCATTATGATATATCATATATACTTACGAATAGACCGATGAGACATCTAATAACTAATGACCAAGTCACATTTGTGCCATTCATGTTATTCAAGACAAACATAAATTATAATCATTTGCCTTTCTATCTCGTAAACAATTAATCTCCTCCTTCTTGTTTTTTGATTTGACGGTCAAGAGTGGCTATCCACACGGAATTAGGAGATTCACAAAAAGATAATCTCCTATGGCCTGAAATGCTTAATTCTATAAATTAAAAATTTAAAAAGGTTGTTCAAAGACAAAAAAATAAGTAGAGGAAAGCTATATAAGTTAATCAGTACTCAGTAGTGTAGAAATTCACTAATTTCATAGTAATTAAGAATAAAACATACTCCAAAAATGCTTTCGTATATATGGTTGACATTTCTGGAAGGTGAACACGTTTTCAGACTTCAGAATGCTTCTGTTGTGATGATTGACTTTTTGTGGGGCACTGCATGTGAACAAAGTTGCATGTTGTTTTTGAACTTTTATTGCGCGTCATGTCAAATGGTTGATAGGGTCAAAGGAAAGAAGATGAAACAAAAAAGGGCTCGTAAGATGTAACCTAGTGATTATCTTCTGTTTTCTCACAAAGGAGATTAGGGTTTGAACTCGGCAGAAATGTTTGGGCTTGTAACCTCCTCTGCACTAACTCGTTAATTTCTCCGCCAAACCCCATTGATGTATATAAAAAAAAAAAAGCTCAGCTAATAAACCCAGAAAAATGACAACAAATTACGACTTCAAAATATTCTGTAATGTTTTACACATTTTTATGCACTTTCATATATATAGTACTACTTTTCAATAAGTGCATGGTCTTCAGATTGCGTTAATTTGTAGAAGAACTTGCAAATGATTTTTCCCTTCTCATAATCACATGTCCGGGGCCAGTTTGCGCGCACATTGACTAATTACAAGGCCTTGAAGTTAACGGCCAGTCAAACCGTCCAGTGGCCCCAAGATTGAATTTTTGTCTAATGTGGGATTCAAACATACAACCTCATGGAGGATAAACACTTATTTTTTTCTCATTCTCACTTGGCCGAACCTTGGGCTTAAGTTACAAATACTACATCTGTCCCATTTTGATAGTCCTTTACGAAAAGACGTATAATTTTCGGATAAAAAACTAAAGTACTTTTGAACATGATTTTTTTTCGAATTTCTTCGCACCAAATTAAAGATCTCAATTAGTTCTTTATTTTTGGTGCGAAAAAATTCAACAAATTGTGAATGAAGTATATACATAATTCTTTCAATAAAATCATTTGTTTGTTTTTTTCTTTTAAGTTTTTGTCAAAAACTATCAAAATGGGTGAGGGCATCCGCAACCAAACTCTAAAACTCTATTTTAGAGATCGGATGTGATATATAGATGAGAAATTTTGTAATTGGATTCCTCTTTTATACAACTTTTTGTACTTTTTGGAGGGACCCACCATCTATTTTAGAGATTTGAAGACCAAAATGGAGATGTGAGTCTCTATATTTGGAGACCCAAAAGCAAATTTAGAGACCTAAATATCTGAAAAGTACAATGGGTCCCTCCATAAAATACAAAAAGTTCAAGAATAAAAGAGGTAAATTACAAAATCTTTTCTCGATATGTCACATTCAATCTCTATTTTGGAGGTTTAGAGCTTGATTGCGGATACCCTAAGAGGGAGTAACATTATTGACACGGATGCAAATGTCTCGTATTCTTATAGAACAATCGAGTCCCAAATACAAGTTCCATATTGTGCTGCGATACCAAACGGAGATAATATCAAAGCATTTTGCCTTGCAATGATTGATCCTCCTTATATCAAAGCAAAAAATCCTCGTGTCTTCTTCCAATTTCTCATAAAAGATATTCAATCCGTCAGAATAGCAGTTAAAAAGGGTATTTATGCTCGTCTTGTTCTTCATATGGAAATCCGAGGCCAGGTGGCCATTCCCTTGACTCGTACTAATGAGAATTTTACTCCTCGTAAAGTTGAACAAAAAGCTGCTGAATTGGCCTATTTCTTAGGTGTACGAATTGAAGTTTTTTGATAACTCTGGTAGTTTAATTGAAGTAGTAAACAAATTAAGCTGAGCTAAGCAGTGCTAATGACGTTTAGGAAAAAACACAACAAAAGTTCCAGTAGTCATCAATCTAAAATAGTACGGAGTAAATGTTTACCCAGTCAATCATATGAGTAGCTTGGCATTTTCATACTGCATAATCTCATCAAGTCGAATTTTAATTAAGCTGAGCTTAATTGGTTGGCAGTTTTGAGATAACAATTTTGTAGAAGGTTGCGTAATTTTCGTCTTTACTCAATTATTTTTGACATTTTGAACAACTTTTTTACTTTTTGAATAGAGGTACGCAAAATACATTCAAAAACTAAAAAATAAATAGAAAATTTGATAAAAATTTATTGAAGACAAAAAACCTATCGAAACCTTTTAGAGAGAAATTTTATTTTATACCGTATATAACTAATCCGAATACCTTTTTATTTAGGCAACACAACTTGAATTCATGTAACTTGATTTGTTTACCACACTGTCTTTAATACTAGTTTCGGTTTTTTGGTGCCATTTTTGGGTGAAAATGGGTGGACAAATGGGTGCATCCATTTATGGCTGGGCAAATAGGTGGCCATTGAGGTAAGGTTTTTTTGCAATTTTGGCCATTTTTTGGGAATACCACTGGACTTGCTCTAATCGAATGTCTGGACCAGTTTGCGCACAGTTCGATTAATTCTAAGTTTCTTAAGTTATCAATCAGGCAAATACTCATAGATAACAAGCAGTTATTGTTTTCTCTTCCTCACTTAGCCAAACCCATTGGGGTCGTTAACTTACAAATGACATTGACTCGGATGTTTAGAATCAAGAAAGAGCTCTCAGTCTGTCAATTCTTACTATGTTTGGACCTGGTAAGTTTCCCCGTGTTGAGTCAAATTAAGCCGGGTGCTTGTCACCGTGCAATCACATAAAAAATCACGCGATGGGTGCTTGTGAACGTGCAATCACTTAAAAAATGACCTCCACTTATTGTGATGTCCGTCATTGGGGACCTGTTTTTTAGGCCGACTGAGCACGAATGTGAACGGGGCCAATATCCGCCCACGCACCGACATGTCCACCATATTCTTATAGAACAACCGAGTCCTAAATACAGGTTCCATATTATGCTGCGATACCAACGGAGAAAATATCAAGCATTTGACTAGCAGTAATTGATCCTCCTTGTATCAAAGCAACGACTCTGGTAGTTTAATTGAAGCAGTAAACGAATTAAGCTGAGCTAAGCAGTGCTAATGACGTTTAGAGAAAAACACAACAAAAGTTCCAATAATTTAATTTTGTCAATCTAAAATGTTAAATTTTACCCGGTCAATCATATGCCACTTGAGTAGCACAACAAATTAACGTGTAAGTTTATAGAAATAAATTTTAACCTGGTCAGTCATACACCACATGAGTGGTTTGGCATTTTCATACTGCATAACCTCATCAAGTCGAATTTAATTAAGCTGAGCTTGGTTGGTAGTTTTGAAATAATAGTTTTGTATAGCGTTGGGTAATTTTCGTCTTTACTCTATTTTTTTTATAACATTTGAACAAAAAGAAATTTACTTTTTGAATAGAGGTACGCAATATACATTAAAAAAGTAAAAAGCAAATAATAATTTTGATAAAAATTTACTAAATTAAAGACGAAAAAACATGTCGAAACAGTGAAAGAAAACTTTTAGAGAGAAATTTTGTTTTGTAGATAATCAAGAAATTTAATTAGGCATCCTGTTTGAAAATTCTACTTATGTTGCCATCCTATGAGATTTTAATATTTATGTTTACATCCCGACATTTGATATTAGGACCTTTATGCCCTTATTTATTCCATTATTTACGTTATTAGTATATATATTGTAGGATTGACTAATTAATTATCTTTTCCTTTATTTGTTTTGCATGTAGCTGTTTATTGTTCCCAATATTTCAGGGATTATCACATTTATTCCTAAATGAGTGGTGTCAGTTTCCTTTTTAAATGGGGTTCGGTTCCTATCCCCTACCCATGGAACACAACATTATCAAACCATTCCAATTCCTCACAAAAAAACATTATCAAACCATTCCATTTCTATTGTTCAAACCACCCAATCAAAAAAGTTTTATTTTACTTCCCTTTATGAATTTGGCCCGCACATGTAGCTCCCTTAAAATTTTAACTACGATTTTTCTTTATGTTTTCATCCTAAATTCATTATGTTTTCATCCTAAATTTCTTTGTCTATAGGGTAAAGATTGTTGGGATGAAAACATAAAGAATGTTTTCACCCTAAAATTCTTTGCCTATAGGGTAAACAATAAACCAAATTCATAAAGTGGTAAAACAATAAACCATATTCACTGTGTAAATACCCCCTATTTTAAAGGACATGTGAACAGAGTTGATTAATTTACCATTTTTCACCCAAGTGGTAAAACAATAAAACATATTCACTATCACCAAAGTGGTAAAACAAAATTTAAAATATTAAAATATTAAGCAAACTCGGCAACCAAAAAATAAAGAATTTTGGATGATTCTTCTTTATGTTTTCATCCTAAATTCTACATCCTAAAATTCTTTGCCTATAGGGTAAAGAATTTTGGATGAAAACATAAAGAAGAATCATCCAAAATTCTTTATCTTTTGGTTGCCGAGTTTGCTTAATATTTTAAATTTTGTTTTGAGATTTTAGGGGAGAGAAGACTGGGAGAGAGAGAATTAAAAGATTCGGAAAGAAGAAAAATAAGAAAGATAGGAGAGAGAAATTGAGATAGATTAGGAAAGTTTTGGAGAGAGAAATATTTAGTAAATTAGGAAAGAGAAAGGGTAGTTTGGGGTTTATTTGAATTTGAGGATGCCAACTTAATGATTCAAACCAACTAGGATGGAAACATACGTAAATTTTCCGAACATGACCCCTAATTAACTCTCCCTATATAATCAGTCCGAATACATTTTTATTTAGGTGACACGACTTGAATTCATATAACTTGGATTTGTTTACCACTCTGTCTTACGACATCTTATTGCATTTAAAAAGTTTTTGGTACACCGTATTGTATGGAACCCACCTTGGAATTTAACATAAATGACCTTCAATCTTTTTAAACATGATTTTAGGAGGTGAGTCTGGAGTTTGAAGGTTTGGGGCTTTCTAGTTTCGATTTTTGCTACTTCGCTTCGCTTTGGTTTTGGTTTTCGTTGCAATCTTAGGTGTGTTTTTGGATGAGTTATATGGTTTGGTGGTGTTTGGATTTTAGGTTTAGGTGTTTTTTCATTTTTTCCTGTTTGTTTGGTCGGTGTCTTGCCTTCTTGACATTTTGGGTCTTGGGTGGAGCTCGTCGTTGTGTCATCGGCCCTTTTAATCTTTGTTTTCTTCTTTCAAAGATTAATAAATTTTTTTATTTCGAACATAAGAAACATGGGAGGAGTCCCTGCAAAAATTTAGCTCATCTGGAAATCGGAAAGGGCTCGATCGATTTTAGTTATTGCAAATTCAGTGACGAAAATTGATCGAGTCCTTACCGACATTTGAAAGAACTTAATTTTTTGAGAACCCTCAACAACGATGTTCTAAACACATTAAATGGCGGAAAAAAACTTTATTAAATGGCTCTGATCATCGACTTAATACTCTATCTCTAGACTTTTTCTCTATGCCTTATCTCTACTATTTTATTAGCTAGGGTTCTTCAGCGGGGTGGGGCTACCGCCTCCACCACCCCCACCTCCTCAGGGACGGAACAAGGAATTTCAATACACATGGGTAAACATGTATTCGAGATAGGGGCGAACCTATATAATTCATAGGAAATTTTGTTTTTTCTATATAATACTAGAGGGTTTTTTTTTCCCTCGTAGGGGCAACCACCCTTACTGGCCCCTTCCCGGCTCCATCCCCTGCACCTCCTGCAGGTTCACCCCTCCCCACCTCCATTTCCTCACTTCTTTGAGCTCCAACCATGACGCCCGCCTCCATCTCCGTTTTCCATCTCTCCCTTTTTCTCTTGTCTCTCTGACCCGGTTCATTCTGTTGGGGTGCAGACAACCTTCAGCAGTGTTTTATACCAGGGGGTGGGGGCGGGAGCCCCGAAAATGATATTTTTGGACCTCCGTGTGTAATTTCGGCCATAGGGCCCGACCTATTTATTTAGCAGTTTGCTCATAATTAGGGTTATCAGTTTTTAGAGAAAAACAGAGAGAGGCGAGAGAAAATGCGAATCTCAAAGAGATTGTGAGAAGACTTGTACTCTTGTTGATCGATTTCATAGTGGACTGGTGTGACTCTCGTGGTTTTTCCTCACGTTGAGGTTTTCCACGTATATCTTGTGTCTCGCACTTTCTTTCCGTTTTTCATTACACACCATTATTTGTCTTTGCGATTTCTGTGATTCATAGTTTCCAAGATCCGTAGGGCGTTGTGGGTTTCCGAAAATCCTAACACCTTCGGGGTCTTATTAGGTTTTGAAGTGTGGCAAGGGTGGTGTGGGTTGCTCCTCCGTCGAATAATTCGCCAAATCTGGCTGTGGCGGCTCCGTAGACAGGTTCTTTTTTCCTATCTTTCTTTTCTTTTCTTTGTTTGGCTTCCGTTTGGAGGTCGTTGTTAGTTCTCTGCCCATGTTTGGGCCTTTCTATTCCCTTTTATGGGATTTTGTAGCCCTCGAGTGGGTGCTTGTTGATGATTTCATCTATTTTTCTACTAATGCTTTGAGCTGGGTATCCCTTAGGGATCCTCTACTACTAAATCGAGGACGGATTCTATGCCCGCACCTAGTTTAGGTCTGCTTTTGCAATATGTGTATTTGAGCCTGTGAGCATGTGTTCTCTGTTGCAGTTGCTCGTGTCTTAAATTTTGATAGTTTTAGTTTAGTCCTGTATTTTGTGACGAGATCTTTGCCTTTGTGGCCTTGATATGAATTGCCTGTTATAAAAAAAAAAAAAAAAATTGGCTCTGATCATTAGGTGTGGGACCCCAGAAGTTGTGAATACACAGTAGGTTAGTGAAATTTTCAGAAGTTATCATTTATGAGATCAAGTGACAACAATAATTGTCTGAAAAAAGGTTAAAAGATAAAGTTGGCAGCCCACTTATCATGAAACTTAATGCCACAATTCACTGAAGGCCCTAAGGTCTTGGAGCTAGAAAAAATTAAGTAGGTAATCTTCATGAGTTTCCTGGATGTGGGAGCCATGCTTTGATTATTATCAAAATTTCACTAATGCTATTATTTCACGATTACTTTCCATAAATCATGGGACTCTATAGATCAAAACAGCTGGAAATTGATGTGATGTGGACTATGTCTAAAATGATCCTAATTCTAAGTTAACGTGATGCCGACTATATCTAAGACCATTATAATTTAAAGGTGACGTGGATATTGTCCGCATCATATTACATAGGATAATACATCCAGGATTATTAAGACGCACGTATCGCTGATTTTAATGGACTCAATTACCAGTTTTATATCAAGAGGGGACTGTATTCTCTCTTCCAACATATGAGTTATGATGACGGTCTCTCCCTTCCAACATATGACAGTCTTCATTCAAGTTTGAGACGCACAACTTCCTTTTTTTTTTTCCCTTCCGGAAAACATTTGCAGAACTATATTTATGACTTGTCTAGAATGTAGGATTAGTTGCTATTGCCAGCTATTAGATGCCGTTGTGCCATCTATCTTTTTAATCTTTGCAATCCTTTAATAAACTGGCTTAGTTCCAAGATTAATAAGTTTCCTTCTTTTTGCTGAGAAAAAGAAGAAGAAACCTACTAAGCATAGAACACATTATCTAGGCAACCTATGTTTTATTTTGTGAATTCCTGACAAAGTTCCTTGTACTGTACATAGGAACATTTGAGATCATTTTGTTGTTGTGAGGCAAAGCAAATCAACCTTTTTCTTTTGTCAAAAAATTTACTAAGAAAAAGGGATCAATGAATCATGAAAATCCAACATGGGCCTTTCATTAAACATAAAATTCCTACAAACTATTAGAACATCTAACCTTGACTTAATAATGTAAAAAAAAAATTGGAAAATTGGTGACAAAAAAATTGTGTGTGCAATTTTTGTTGGAATAACAGGAAAAATATTGTTCTATCTCAAATGAGAGTTTAGAAATCATAAAGTATTTGAGATGTTTATATGGAGAACTAACACATGAAAAAATGTTCAATTGTTATCCGAATTTTACATCTAATAGACGCTTCATAACAGATTAGACTATAGTTTTTTATAATTTTTTCAAACACACAGTATGTACACATTTTATCGGATAAACTTCTCAAATTGTATAGATGTAATTTGAAGTGTAGATTATCTTTGAGAATTATAAATTCTCTTTGCAATTTAATCATAAAAGCACTGAAATTACCGTGAAACACTAATCAATAGGTAAATAACACTTGTCTAAAGATATACATCAGTTAAAGTTTCTCAATAAACTTTTTGCCGATCAGAGGAAAAAAAAAACTCATCTAAAAATATACCAATTTCAACTAATGTATACTAACCAACAGTTTGTAGTCTAGCGGTTATTTCCTAGTTCTCCCACAAGCAAGACTAGGGTTCGAGCCTCAATAGAGATGTTTGAGATTTAGGGTTATGGATAACTTCTAGACTCCCTCTGTACTAACTCACTAACTTCCCCGCAAACCTCCCACTGATGTATATCGAATGGCAAAAAAAAAACTAATGTATCTGTGCATGCAGCTAATGTTTCTTTAACATGTTTTCAAGTTGAAAAAACCATCCACAAATCAAGGGCCGGTGAACTAAAAAGAGTATCTCTCAACTATATATTGTTGAGCTAGCTAGTTCATGTGCAGCTGTATAGATAGGGGCTATTTTTTATTCTTACTTTTTTTTTAATATAGTATATATGCAAATCTAAACACACTTTTTAAGTGAGTTCCACAAAATGATCCATCAACACCATATCTAAATTTAAATACTCTCTATCTCTCAAATTGTAAAAAAATATAGTAACTTTCATGTAATTGATAGTAGTATTATTAAACGGAGTCTTAATTTGAATATTGATGGCAAAGAATACTTCAAAATTTGAAGGATGACTTTCTGTGGTGCTCTCCATCTGATTCTTCGATCAAACCCCAAATATTTTATTACCCTTTGCACATTTTGATTTTGTTGATCTAAATAGAACATTCGTATTTTACATCACAGTTTTTTTGTCATCCTTATTTATTAAGTACTTATTCACTTTCGTTATATTTTTTTGTCATCCTTAGTTTTATGAAAAACTACTTGGAGGAGCCCTTCCCGATAATTTTTTCGTTGATTTCTTGCGTCAATCCTTAAAATCACTTTTGAAATACATTGGACGGTTCAGATCATAAAAATTTGATCGAGATCAATGAGGTGTAGACGAAGTCCGCATTTTAAGGGTTTGGATGGGAAGGGGCCACTAAAATTCGGACTGCATCCAGACCTCATAGTTCCGGATCAAAGTTTGACGATCCGAACCATTCAATGTGTTTAAAACGTGTTTTTAAAGGTCCACCGCGAGGATTCGTCAAAAAAAATATTGGGAAGGGCTTGATCCGAGTCATTTTTTTTTTACAATTCCTCGTTTGAACCTGAAAAGCATGTTTTAAATACATTGAGTGGTTCGGATTGTCGAAATTTGGTCCGGAACTATGAGATCCGGACGGGGTCTGGATTTTAGTGGTTTGGATGGAAAGCTCTTTCGTGTGTGTGTGTGTGTGTGTGTGTATATATATATATATATATATAAAGATAGTTGTGATGTATCTACCTATAATATTGGTGTGTTTGTGTCTATATTCATAAGTCAATTTAAATACTACTCCCTCCGTCCCTTTTTAAGTGTGTTTTTTTTTTGGGTAAATGTGTTACCTGAGAATTCCAATTATTTTTCTCTCACATCAACTTTTATAACTTTTACATCTACTTTCCATTACCTACCCTTATCCATATAATAATACCCACTAACTTTTTAAAAAGGAATCTACTTTTAAGGGTAAAATAGGAAATGTACCAACTAACTTTTCAAAACACACACTTATTGGGACGACCCAAAATGGAAATGTACACATTATAAAAGGGACAATTCCTCGTTTGAACCTTAAAAACATGTTTTAAACACATTGAATGGTTCGGATTGTCGAAATTTGGTCCGGATCTATGAGATCCGAACGGGGTCTGGATTTTAGTGGTTTGGATGGGAAGCTCTTTCGTGTGTGTGTGTGTGTGTGTGTGTCTATATATATATATGGGGAGGATCCATAGACACACTTTGCACGCACCTAATGACACTCCATCTTAGCCGTTGAGATGGAGGGCTGAGATTAAAAGATTAAAAACCCCTTTCTCCCACATGTTTCTCCCTTTTACAGCTGGACCCTCTCTCTCCTCCATCTTCCCCAGAACGCTAACCCATCTCTCCATTCCAGCCCCAAACTTCCCGACGCCCAGCCGACGCCATTGCGCCCGACATCGATGCCGACGAAGCATTCCTCGGCGGCGACGACGTCCTCCCCCCCAACCTTCGCACGTGTTTCTCCCTCTATCTCTCTGCTCGTCCTCACTCTCTCGCGCTCGTCACGACGGTACTCCGACAGCCATTCTTAGGTAAGCTCTCTCTCTCAATCACTCGTAAACATCTATCTCTCTCTCTCTCTCTCTCGTTTGATTGCAATTTCTATTGATTTTAGTTTTGAATTTCTGGGGTTTGAAAGAAAAACATGCCAGTTATATTAAACAGTTTGTTTTCAAAGTTGAGATTTTTTGGTGTCTGATGCACATATATAAACTAATAATGCCATTCAAAACTATTTCGTTAATAATTGTTATAGTGTATTGTCAGACTTTAGGGCAAAGCATGTTCTTATTTTTTTTTTCTTTTAAAATTGATTCAACCCATTACAGAATATCATTTGGTAGGTCATTTTGTGGTCCCCAATGGATCTTAGTATACAATTTTTTTTTTATCATTCATAGTTGTATCAGCTTAGGATATAACTTGATTGGTATGAATTGTGTGTCAAAATGAGTTGAGTTTGCGTTCTGATGATTCTATGATAGATTTTTTTTCTTACCTCTCCAATAATAGGTGAAATTTATGGTCTATATGTGTACGTCTGGTTTGTGTGTAGGTGAACAATGGAAGAAACTTTTGAATCAACTTATGTCGAAGTAGATGATACCGAGACTCCAAATAATGTTGTGGAAGGGTTAAAAACACCGACAATTGGGATGTGTTTTGAGACAATTGAAGAAGCACGGACGTACTATGAAGGTTATGGTCGAGAAAAGGGTTTTTGGATTCGTACTCGGGCTTCAAGCAAAGGACGAAACCTGTCGGATGAAGTCACTAATATGCTATTTGTTTGTGCAAAAGAGGGAAAGTATGTTGCAAATGCAAATAATCAGAAGGAGGGTGTTGTGGAGGGGAATGATGAGAGAGAGAGGAACATGAGAAAGTGATACCAAAGAAAAGACCTAGAAGTTGTTCAACCGTTAAATGTGGATGCAAGGCTCATATGCGGATTGTGCTTGACCAATGGAGTTCCAAATGGAAAGTAACAGTCTTCGACGACAATCACAACCATCCTTTAGTGACTCCATGTAAGAGGATGAAAATGAAGTCAAATCGACACATGCCGAAAGCAATTAAGGATTTGACTGAAGCATTTCATAGAGAAAATATGGAAATTTTCAAAGTTCCTTCAATTTTTGGTGGTGAATACATTGGCTTTGATAATAGAGACTGCTATAATCACTTGAGAAATGTGAGGCATAGAGACCTAGATGGCGGGGATGCACAATCAGTCCTCAACTACTTTAGGAACAAACAAGCACAGAATCCCCAATTTTTTTATGCAATTCAATGTGACGAAAGTGGGAGAGCAGTTAATTTTTTTTGGGTGGATTCTCGGTCTCGCTTGGCATACCATTATTTTGGAGATGTGGTCACATTTGACACAACCTATAGAACAAACAAGTATGATATGCCTTTCGCACCTTTTGCGGGAGTAAACCATCACATGCAGTCAATACAATATGGATGTGCACTTTTACAAGATGAGACAGAGGTGACGTTTTTATGGTTGTTTAAGACATGGCTTGAAGCTATGGGAGGACATCCTCCAACTTGTATCATCACTGACCAAGTCTTGGGAATGAAAGGAGCTATTGCCAAAGTCTTCCCCAACACCCGTCATCGTTTATGCCTTTGGCATATTAAGAAGAAATTTGTTGAAAAGTTGTCACAAATGTACTACAAAAAATCAAAATTCAAGAAGGATATGAAAAAATGTATCAAGGGCACATACAAGAAAGAGGATTTTGAAGAAAGATGGATGGTATTGATGAAGGATTATGGGTTAGAAGACAATGAATGACTTCAACAATTGTTTGATATTCGTGAATCATGGGCACCCGTTTATAATCGTGGCACATTCTCCGCGGGTATGAATTCTACCGGACGTAGCGAGGGTATCAATTCATTTTTTGATGGTTTTGTAACTTCGACGACAAATCTCAAGGAATTTGTTGTCAAGTATGACAAAACCTTGAAGAGGATTGTGAAGAGGGAAAATGATGAAGATTTTGAGACCGAACACAAGTTTCAGATTGTTGGTGACAATGATTTTTTGTTGAAGCATGCGGCAAAAGTTTATACTAGAAGTGTCTTCAACAAGTTCAAGAGCCAAATGAGTGAAGCCTTTCGTTTCAAAGTTGAAGACGTGGGAAATGTCAATATATTTCAATCGTTCAAAGTGAGGTCAAAAGATGATAAACTTGAAACATTTGACGTGACATTGGATTCACGAACCTATGAAGGTATGTGTGAATGCCAACATTTTGAGTTTGTTGGAATATTGTGTGCACACATTTTGAAAGTGTTTGTCCGACTAGACATTGATGAAATACCAGACCATTTTATTCTTCCACGATGGAGGCAAAAGGCCAACAAATTTAGGATAATTGATTCCGAAGGATTGGTGCATGACGATGGCAAAGAAAAATCAGAGGCATTAAGGCTTAGCCATATGTGTCAAGAATCGACAAAGTTGGCTTGTTTGGCTGCGCCATCAAATGAGGCCTACAAAATTTTCATTGAAACTATGAATGATTTATTCAACAAGCTTGAAAAGGTTTCTTATGTGCCTCCAATTGATGTTTGTGATGAACAAACTAATTTGCATTCTATGGAGCCATCTCAGATATTGCTTTCGGATCCGAACATCTCACAAACCAAGGGTAGAAAAAAGGATGTCAAGGGAAAAGCTTCTAATGTACACTCCGGAAGATTAAAAAGTGGTATTGAGATGGCTTTAAAGAAGAAGAAAAGAATGTGTCACATGTGCAAGAAATTCGGACATGATAAGAGAACTTGTCCTTCAAATTCAATGAGAAAAACAAACAAAGGTAATCTTATTTTTCCATGATAGTCAATTTTATTATGTAATTAGATGTTCTTATTTACGAAGCTTATGTTTTCCTAATTGTCAATTTTATTCAGCGGTCTTGGAAGCGGAAGCAGAATCGGAATATTTTGATAGTGACGAAGAGGTGACTTAGTGAGAAGTTGGTAATTCGAAACTTTTTTTTTTATGCTTATTTGACTGTTTTTACTTTTATTTTAACTTGCAGGCTAATGATAAGAACGAAGAGTGGGAGGACGACTTTGAGGCTTGATGTTGGGGACATCCTAGCAAGATGAATGAACTAGAAGCTTATATATTTAGATGTGCCGATTTTTTGGGATATGTAAATGAACGACTTTCGGGCATGACATGTAGATCGATGATGCATTTTGTATATCGTAGTTGTGTTCATGGACCACTGGTTTGTTTAATTGACTTTATCTTGATGCTAATCTATCAGAACACGTTAAGTACTCTTGTGTTGGTTGGATCTCTCTCTTTGAACGGCATCTTAGTTGTGGTTCTTTTGCATTTTGTTGACAGGGTAGCACAATTTTTGGGTACTAAATTGCCGATTAAAAAAAAAATTGGGTACTAAATTGTTTAGTAGTTCCACAAAAAGCATTTACAAGAAAGAAAATGATATGGATATATGATTTGTGCTAACTGAGTAGCACGTTAAGTACCCCAAAATGTTTGAAATTACCATATTTTTGGCGGTCCACTATCACTTCACCCCATGGGAGGTAAAATTGTTCTCAAAAGTATGGAAACTGAGGTGAATACTGTTCTTAAAAAGTTCCACAGTATATACAATCAAATGATTTGGAAAATACCCAAAACACCTATTACACCAAACAAGAGGAATAGCAGAAAGAAACTGAGGTGAATACTGTGATGGAGTAATAAAGTTTAAGCTTCTGAATTTCCAAAGGATAGGAGAAAAAAAAGAGTAACTCTGCCCAATTCCATTGTACACACAGTAGTTTAACATCATACCAAATTCAAATAAATGAGCTAAAGACATGACTGTTTTTTGACAACTGAAAACAACTTGGGCACTATGCGAAATGCTGCTGCCTAGTCCTCTCGCGCCCGTAGCCACGATAGAAATGCTGCTCAACTCCCCAGCAAAATCCCCACGTATACTCATTCCCATTCTCCTTCAAAGTCTTTATGATATCACCTGAAATTTTCCAAGAAATTAACAACATAGAGAACACAGTCCGAGCTTCTTTTTTTTCCCACAAATCAATTAGAAAGAACAAAGGAGGCATACCTCCCATTACAATCTCCCATTACCAAAGCAACAAAACACCAAAACATGACATGAAACCCTTTTTCCTGGAAACAAAGACTAGAGCAAGTCAACTGGATTCCCACTTTAAGACCACATCCAAAACAAGCCAATGATTTTGTGAGTTTACTGTTATGAAGTCAAAAAGGTCACCACGAGTTAATACTATAAACAACAAAAATCCAAAGGCACCAAAAGCTTTTCAATCGCATCTCTTGTCTAAGAGCATCTCCAAAACTCTCTCAAAATTCACTCAACCCCTAAATTCAAACCTACACCAAATTACTAAGTTTTACTCAAATTAGCTCAAATTGTTCACAACCACGCCATCAATTCAGCTTTTACTCAAATGAGCAAACAAAAATTAAATTATCAACTCAAAATTGAGGACAAGTACGACTAAGGATAGAGATGCGACATAGAGAGAACTAACTGGTATACTCGCGATTCATAAGCTCAAGAGTCTCTTCCTTATGCCCAAACCCTTTCTGATTATAATTCTTGCTCCTCGTCAAGTTAAGCCTGAACACCTTTGCATCGAAGTCGGAATCGACGGTCACTGACGCCGACGGAGACTCGCTGGCAGAGCATCGGACGGAGACAGGTTTCAGGGGGGTAGATTTTCAACGGGGGTTTTTAGAGAGGGGGGCACTAGGAGAAACATGTGACGACGGGTTGGTCGTCGTCGTCGTCGTGGGAGGAGGACGACTCGTCATTGTCGTCGCCGGAGTCAGACGGAGGAGAAAGATGGAGGAGAGATGGGTTAGCGTTCTGGGGAAGATGGAGGAGAGAGAGGGTTGATAAGCCCCAAATATTGTATTTATCCGGGCTTATCTCGCTCGTCTTGATCACACACACGTGCATTTTGTGCTTTTATATGATTGATTTTGCGCGATTTGTGTTTTTGATGAGTTTCAGAAAATCTGAACTAAAAGGCGTGTCCAAAGCTCCAAATAATCCTCGGTTATATCCGAAAGTACCCGAGTACCCAAGGCCACGTGGCAGTCCGCCACCTTAACCCGAGAGCCGAGAACGAAGTACCGGATAAGGCTCGGGAGGACCAAAAGCCTGGAGAAGATCAAAGGAAGAAAAGAAGAGAAAAATGTCCAGGAGATACCAATATCTAAAAACAGGGATATTGGTATCCAGTGAGAAGAAGGTTCAGGAAGGGGAGATACCAATATCTAAAAAATGGGATATTGGTATCCCTGGAAATTTTCAGAACGTCAGGATACTTTCAATGGCATTTTTGTAATTCTTTTGGACGAATTTTTGGGGCTTTATAAGCCCAAAACTCAGTTTTTTAGGGCATCTCTCATTTTTCACGTTCTCTCTCTACCTCCCCCATTCTCTCCTCCTTCTCTCTAGTTTTTAGGGTAGTTTTTCTTTGATTCAAGGTTTTTTCCTTCACAAATGTTGTAAGTACTCTTCTTATCCTTATTAATCTCAAGTTTATTTTCATTTTCGTCATGTTATCCATAATCACGTTTTTCTCCTTGATGGTTAATTTAAGCATGTTTGAGTAGTAGTTTAGGCTTGGTCATGGGGTGAAAATCACCCCATGACTTCGGTATTTTGATGGCTCATCACGTTTTTGTGTTTATTGTTGGGTTGTGAATGGATTAAA
>JAXBDA010004052.1:0-30968 GCA_036023075.1 Gaultheria prostrata | reverse complement strand
ACTGGTCGAATTTTGGTCAGAATCATGTTTTCGTGACTCCTCTTGATTTCTTCGGGCATTTGCTTGGTATAACCATCCTCCGAACCTCGTTTCTTGTTCCAATAATTGTTCCGGACCTAATCGCTTACACGATAGAGGTTTATTGAGTCTCCATGATTGATTTAATCTTAAGATTTACGCTATATGTGCCTATTTGATCGACCTTGACGAGAATTGTGGTTAGACTAACATCGCGGGGTACGGGTGACACGATGACACGGAACACGTGGCTCATGAACTTTAATGAAAGTGAGAACATGAAATTGTTGATACTAGGGCCGTCTTTGGGACGTGTCGCTAGGTTTGATACTCGGTCTGCCCTATAGACGTTCGCGAGGGTTATGCCTTTGCCTAGGGGAAGATGATACTCGGGCCGTCCTATGGGCGTGTCGCGAGGGATACGGGGCCTATATGATAGCCCGGAATTGATACTCGGACCGTCCTATGGACGTGTCGCGAGGAATTACTTAAAGAATTGATTAAACGAAAGTGTGACACAAGGATACGATAAATTGGACACGAACGAACGGTGGGGCATGCGTGGGCACGTATTGGATACTCTTGATGGGAATCACTAACCTTATGAATTTGTGAGTCTGGATTCGACTGGTTTACTTCTATTGGAACATTGAGCAGTGTTGCGTGATTTCATCCTCTCACCTCTCTTCACACACTTGTATTTCATTATGTTTCGTTTTGGTAGACTTTTTCCTACTGGGCTAGTGAGCTCACCCTAATCATTTCAGGTACACAACATGGAGCATGATTTGGAGTGCATGGAGTGTGTGCATGCATGATTTTTGAGAGCTAGCATGGAGAAGTTACTGAATCATCTTTAAACTCATATTTTTGCATGAGATGATCTTGTAACTCTATTCATTCAATTCTTTTGACTCGGGCATGTATCGACTTTTAAACTTATGTAATTACTTTATGGGTATGGGTACCCGGTTGACTATTCACGTTTTACTTTGACTTGGAAGAATGTATCAAGCTTTGACCGTGGGCATTTGACTTGCCACGTGGATTTATGTATCTAAATTACGTTTAAGAAATTTAGGGGCGTTACATATGTTATTAAGGACAAGAGTGTGTGGGGCTTGAAGATTCCCCCTAATGCCTCTTGGACAATTCGGAAAATTCTACATATGAGAGGGAAAGTGCAGCCTTGGATCCGCTATCAGGTTGGCAATGGTGAAAACACTTTTCTATGGCTTGATAATTGGCATCCTTTAGGGGCTTTGTATCAGAAATTTGGGGAGCATGTGGTGCATCATCTGGGCAGATCTTTGGATGCTAAGGTTAGTTCCATTATTCATTTGGGAAGATGGTGTTGGCCTCGACAAAGGAACCCAATTATCATGGAGATCATAAATGGTACTCCAGTTGACTTCCTTCCCAATTCTAATTCTCATGATTCTGTTGTTTGGGTCCTTACAGTAAATGGCGAGTATTCTGCAAAATCTGCTTGGCAGGCTATTAGGTCTCCAAATCCTCCTTTTCCTTGGTATAAGCTGTTGGAAATAATCGTTAGAATTTCTGTAAACATATATAATTGGAGATACCGACACAGCAAACAAATAATATAATTAGACTACAAATATAAAGCAAGAGAGATTAGAAAAACTTATTTGATCGAGGCACGTGTAAAGCGCTCTCCTAAGAGAAGATATGTCCCCGCTTGCACCGAGTTGTATGACATTCCACTCCCAAGATACAACGATCATCCACGAAAGCTTTGTGTGCAGCTAAAGCTTTCCACACGAATCAAGAACCGCCCGTATGCTAAAAAATATTAGATCCTCAAAAAACTATATCTCACTTAGCTTGTAAAACAACACAAGCTATACTTCATAATTTTCTATAAAAAACTCTTCACCCCTTTTATATCTATGGCCAAAGATTAATACTTCCAATAGTTATATAATATACAAGCCTATAAATGCCATCTAATAAAGGGCATAAAATCCCATGATTAAATTTGTGGGAGTTACCAATATTAATTTCCAATAACCACCAACTTAATTGGTAAAAGTAATTAACATGATAAATAATATTAAATAGTTTTTTAAAAGCTTTTTCTAACATAAGCTGATTTGGTTTCATCACTATACTCCACGTTGGGCTTTTATTCAATGGTTAGCAATCCTAGGGAGATTAGCTACCAAAGATAGACTTTGTTCTTGGGGGATGCAGGTGGATCCCATTTGTGTGTTGTGTCTTCGAGACGAAGAGTCTCATTCCCATCTTTTCTTTTCTTGCAGCTATGCTTTATAGGTTTGGTCTTTTATTCTGGACTATAATGGGATTAGCAGTGGTCTGGTTGATTTGTTTGCGATTTTGTCATGGGCAAGTCAGCATAGGGGTGGCTCTTCCATGTCTCATATTGTTTTTAAGCTTTCTGTGGCAGCTACTATTTACTGGTTGTGGAGGGAATGCAATTGTCGGAGTTTTCAGCAGTAGAGCATGGATTGCACCTCTTTGAAAAGTATCATTATTCGGGACATTCGTGCTTGTCTGAGTTCTTGGAGAGGTTTCAAACCCTCCTCACAGAATCTGGCCATTGCTGCAAGTTGGGGTATTTCTATGAGACTTTTCCCCCCCTGATTGTTTTGGGGTTAGGTTCTTGGTTCCTTTGTTTTTCCTAGTTATTTTCTGGGCTTGTAACTTGAGTAAGGACTAGTTCCTTCTGGTTTGCTTTTGTTTGTGCTTAATGGAAGTCGTAATTTCCCAAAAAAAAACTTTGAAATCCGATTCACAATAAAAAGAGGGAAAATATCGGCTCCTTGTGGGCTCTGTTTGATGTTCAAAACCGTTCACCAGTTGAAAATTTTCAAAAAACATGAACTTCATAATTATAAATTGATTGTTATGTTTATAGTACACCTTATATTGAAACAATTAAAATACAAAAACTAAATATGAACCAACTCTCTTAATGTAAACATCGGTCTGAAAGATATCACCGATATCCGATCGAAGAATATGATTTTTTTTGCGTGATTGATGTTCTCCGTAAACTTTAGAAAATAATAGTGTCCCCCTTATAAGTAGATATGAAAAGGAGTCGTAAATGATTGAATGGAACCCTCTATTTACTAAGTGAATCCCGAACCAAGTTCACATGGAGATCCAACTAATAAGGCCAGAGTTGACCCAGTTCACATGAAAAAAGAAGCAAATCTGCTCGTGTCACTACTTCCCAACAAAACTAAAGCATTTTTTTTTTTTTTGTTATTTAATTGTCATTCCTAATCTATTACATGGGGAGGGGGTAATGAGACTCGATTTCGGGATGCAGTGTGGGGCATCTAAGAGCTCTACCGCATGAGCTAGCCACCACTTGCAAAACTAAAGCATTCATTGAGGAATTAATGAGTGAGTTTTATGTGGTAATTTTGGTGCATAGAATTTCTTCGGACTTTTGTTTTTTGGAAAATGATAACTTAGTCTATTAATCAGTATTAATTTGTTATCTTTTTCCTATTCTCACGAGTATTTTTGGGCGGAAGATCACAACGCTCCACAATGCACATACGTACATAGTGGGGATCAAGAGTCAAAAAAATTTGAAGATTATTTTTGAATAATGAAAAACTGCCTATAACCATGAAAACAAAAGGGAAATTAAGCTATGAAAATTAAAAATACCAAGAATGTACCATTGAAATAGCATGAAGTAAGTAGGAAAAACTTCACTTACACCCCCTGTGGTTTGGGCCATGTGCGTATATACACCTCCTCTGTTTAACTTTGTTCCATCCGCATTTCCTGTGGTTTTTAAAAATTGCACCCGCACCCATTACCGTCCGTGTTAATAGAGGATTATCTCACACACCTGTTGAACAATTCGGATCCATTTTTCTTTTTTTTTTCTTTTATTTGGTTCAACGGAATTATATTAGAAGCTAAACGATAATGTCAAAACGCATCAGAAGTGCAATGAGTTTAGTACAAATCCAAAACATTGATGAAAGCACCATACAACTAATCTAAAATTTGTCTGATGTTGAGTTTGTCCCGAATCAAGTATTCTCGTATGCCTAATGGGGGATTGGTTACCACCACAAGTTCTGCCTCTTGTTCTGCTCCAAACCCAGCAAGGAAATCGGCACATTCGTTGGCAGCAGGGCCGGCCCCGGGGTAAGCCCCGCAAGCCCCCGGGCTTGGGCAACCCCCCGGGCTAGGGCAACCAAAAAAAAAAAAAAACAAACCCCCCGAAGATACAAATATTATATATAAATTATTCCAGGTTTTGAATCAAGAATGTTGTTGGCTGCGTTGGTCAGCGCATGCTAAGTAAACCCAATTGGGCAGGGTTCAAATCTCCCTAGAAGCCTTTTTAGCCAATTAACTTTTTGTCTTGTTTTTTTTTTGTTCCATTGTAGATAAAAATAACTCTTACACCATAAATGTTTATTAGTTTGCGTTTTTGGCTAATTAACTTTTTGTCTTATTTTTGTTTTGATCCATTGTAGATAAAAATAACTCTTACACCATAAATGTTTATTGGTTTACGACGGTTGATCTATCATGGTTATGCTTTAGTGGTTGTAAAGTTCAAGGTTCATATCATTTGCAAATCATATATGTTTTTACGAGTATTCTTTATTCTCTTAGTTTATTTTAATTTTACTTCTAACTTTTTAAATTGAGTTTCCAAATAAATATATGTTGACGATAAATAAACTAAAATAATTTGTTTCTACTCAACAAACTTTGATAAAAAGATTCAAAATCAATAATTTTTATTGCTAAAATAGTATTTTTACGAGAGTAAAATTGATAACCTAATTAGCTAGTTAAAGAAAACACAAATATGAGCAGTTCTTTGATATGTTTGATTCATTTTTTTCTAATTGTATAAAGTTTATTGTATTGTAATTACGAAACTACGATACTATGTTTGATCTATTTACCTTCTCGGACATCTTTGAGATGGTTGGCCTCCGATATATAGTTTCTTTTTAATGTTTTTAAGTTAACGGAGTGAATGACAAAAAAAAAAAACAAAATTAACGGGGTGTGTGTAACATTGAGCCTTTTTTACGTAGAAAAAAATGTCCCATTCAAAATTCATAACGTGTTTTTTTTTTTTTAACTGCAAAATTTATAACGTAGTTGAGCATAAAAAATTTGGTGTAAAACATTCTCATAAGTACATTATTCCCAAAAGAATTGGTGTAATTAATTTCTCATGATTTCCCGAAAGGGACAAGCAATTTGGGACGGAGGAAGTACTTAAAGAGGGCAACCAAACTTGAGGCCGACACTGGTTGGCAGCACGGTAGGTATGGGATAGTCTGCATCCAGTTCGGTTCAGGAGGTAGCTTCCATCCTTTAGGATATTATTTTGCGGGTGGTTATCTCTGGTACCTTCAGAGAAGAAAATCACCGCAGTTTGAGAGTCGGAATGAATTTGTATGTTGGAGAGGCCTTTCTCCAGAATGATCGTTAATCCACGGTAGATGCTCCAAATCTCTGTTTCTAGGCTTGAGTGTGCTCTCATTCTTCCATAGTATCCCAACACCCAATCACCATGTTCATCCCTGAAGATGCCTCCAAATCCTGCCTTACCGTTGCTTTCGTACCAACAGCCATCCGTATTCAATTTAATAGTCCCTGTAGATGGAGGTTGCCAACCAATTAGGCGGTTTATGGGAGGGTCAGGAAGGAGAGGAGATTTGAAGGCTTATCCATTTTTCTGTGCAAGGGATGGATAGCTAAGATTGAAGGAAGAAGAAGAACTAAAGATGAAGACAAGGGCATATAGGACAGGAAAGTCATTCCCGTTAACGGTGCAAGCATTATTTCCATTAATTGGGTGCGTGATTCTTAGAATAATGAGAAGAAAGAGAAATTTGGGAGCGGGATCAAAGAATTACTAATTATTATCAAAATAGCACAAAGAATTCATACACATTCGAATACAAGTATTTAACACCATAACAACAAAAAGCTAAATAATCATTTTAGTAATTTGATATGTATACTTAAACGTAACATCACTCTTCTCTCAATTTTTGTGGCAAAAAAAAATAGTAATTGAGCTCTCATAATCCAGTTCAAAAAAAAAAAAAAAAACTCTCATAATCAAGTTTAGCCTCCCTATTTTTTAAAATAGATATTAAGCTAATTCATCAAACCTCTTGCGACATAGTTGGCCAAATATAAGATTTGATTAACACTAACTTTGAAAGAGAAAACATTATTTCCACCGCCAGCGGAAACAAATGTTTCCTCCAAATCAATCACAGTGGTCCGGTGTGATAGTACACCATTACGCGGACCGCTGTGATTGATTTGGAGGAAACATTTATTTCCACTGCCGGCGGAAGTAATTTATTCTCACTTTGAAATGATTATTACTACGGAGGCAACTGTAAGTGATATCTTACAAGAAATCCACACATTTAAAAAACAATCACCCATTGACTTCAAACAATTGAACAGTTCCTTTGGCTTTCTTGTTCCTTTCCATAAAAAATCATTCGCGAAAGTCAGGATTTTGTGAAGTTAAACAAGTTAGGGACAAATATATTATTTTTAACCCATAAACATTTAAAATTACATCTTTACCACCATTTTTTAGGTCCTTGTTTTGGACTTCCATTTAATTAGGGCCCTAAATTTTATTAAATAATTTTCTTCTAATTTTATATACATGTAAATAATATAAGAGCGTAAAATTTTTGGGGCAACGAAAAATGGGAAATTTTTTGGGTCCAATGCGGCCACATTCTTAACGTATGCCCAAAGCTAGCAGTGGGTGTTCGAGCCATCTTATACTCACCTTGACTTATTTCTATATGGAGAATCAATGCCACTGTCCAATAGTGATGACTTATTTAAAGAAAAGCTCTATATGAATTGGCCCATATAAACGCTGATAGCACTTGAGAGATTTTGAAATTGAGACTTTAGAAAAAAGCAAACCCTTAAGTCTCCGGTTTCAAACCTGAAAAATGGGTTGATGACGTGGTATACATTAGTTAATTAAATAGATCAGCTGACTATTGATTAAACAATTTCCGGAAACAAAAGATATGCCTTAAATCCAGGGCCGGCTAATGGGGGAGGCGGGGGAAGCACGGGCTTTGGGCCTCTAAAAAATGTTAAAATCGAGGGCCCCCGAATTTTCAGTACCCCTATATATATACATACATATCTATATATTAAACCCAAATATTTTTACTCTAAGCCTCCTCAAGAAAGATTAAATGGTGGTTATATTGTCTATCGAGAAGGATTTGGCTAAGAAACTTGAGTATGGAGACTTAATTAGTACGTTTGTGGCAAAAAGTACAAGAAAAATAATTTTTTAAGTGATGGATTCCGAGATATAATGGTTGCATTTTTTTGGGATAACCGTATGTATACTTTTGTAATGGTAAAGTTTTATAATGGTGTTTTTTGTATGAAACTCTTTGTCGATCAACTTTTGTATGAAACATATAGGGAGGCCTCGTTTAAGCGATTCGCTTCCGGCCTCCAAAACTTATGAGCCGGCCCAGCTTAAATCTCTTGTTAATGATTATCATCACCTACTTGAAGCTACTATATTCTGCGAACGTTAAAATTAGTCAGTTAAATTCTATACATATTATTCTTTTAGTACATAGTTGTTAGATTGCCTATATTTATAATTCCTTAAACATGTAGTGTACTGACCGGCGTGTCTGTGCCGTGCTTGTGCCTCAACTAGGTTTTTCATTTTTTCTTTTTTTCTCACGGAGATCTATGCGGTGTGGATGCAATGTTGCATCCCCTCAATATTTCAATTGCTGTTTTCTTTAATAAAATTATTGAGTTGATTATTTAGGAAAATTAAACATCCCTATCCACAAAGAAGACCTGAAGTTCTGGCTGTCATCTTGTCATTTTCTTCCATAAAATAATTGATTTGTTTATTTAGCAAAATTAAACATCCATAATTCCGTATCAACAAAAAAAGTCTTCAAGTTGTCGACATCATCTTGTCATTTTCTTCAATAAAATCATCTAATTGTTTGTTTAGGAAAGAAAATTAAACATCCCTATCCACAAAAAGTCTGAGAGATTTAATTTTTGAAGTATTGATTATTTACGTATTGCTTATCCTTCAAAACGTCTCTAGGCCTGTCCTCTCTGGACTATGAATGAAAGAATTATGATAATGAACACATAATTGATTTGGGTCTCTAGGCTGCCCTCTGTAATGCCTTACGGCTTTGATTTGGAGGCATGGTTCTGCAGCAAAAACATCCCTTAACTCCTTGGTTCTTGGAGGTTTAAGGGGGGCCACTGTTTCAGTGATATTCTGAGATCTGCTACTTCGTGCATAATTACCAAAGGTTAGGTCTGTTTTCAATCATCCCCGCACATACCCCCAATAATTGAAGACTAGCTAGATGAGTTCAGTTATTGTTGTCGTTATCCTTCAAAAAAAAAATCTACGTGTTGCTTGGATCAATCAACTGAACTTAGGGGGAGTTCTCCAATAGATTTTAGGAAGATTTGATAAATCAAGGGCAATCTCATTTTTTTTAGTGCAAAAATGTGGGATTTTATGAAATCTATTCCTGAATAGATAAAATCAAGTCCTTGATTTTATCAAATTTTACTAAAATCTATTGGAGAACTCCCCCTTAGGAAAATTACCGGACAGTGATACGTGGCCTCAAATTAACCACAAATTAGTACTTTTTAACGTCAAACAATCCCCAAATTCAGAAAGGCTTTTTTGCCCTTTGAATGAAACACACCGTCAAATTCCATTGAACAAAACTTAGAACAAGGCAGTAGCTCATCTATAAAAATACTAAGAGCATCCATTATGGATGGTTTAAATAATAAGTTAGGAGTAAGGGAAATGTTAACTTTTTAGCCATCCAAGAGTTGCCGTGAACAAATTATATTTATTGTTTTAATTTTTTCATGTTAGAATTCATGTTCAAGCATTATGATAGTTTGACTATTTATTAATTTCTTTCATTATCAACGTTTGATTATTTTCATCTTCGGGGTAAATTTTTTTTTTTTCCCTTTGCAAACAAAAAATCAATCAGTAAAAATAGAACATTTATTTAAATCTTTTAAACAAGAATTATAAACTAGTACTTTAAATTAAACCCCGCTCCCACTCGAACCATCTTCATTGCCTCCTCTCGTAACACGAGCCCAAATTGCCTTTTGCATGTTATGCTAATGTACAATGTAGAAAAAGAGCTGTTTAATTCTTTTAAATACTTTTCCATTCATAACTTCCACCGAACGTCTACAAAATTTCATTTTTGTTTTAGAAAATCCTATTTTCGACAAACAATATAAACCAAATCATTATTGGGCATTTTAATTGTAAACTAATAAGTTGATAAAGCAATCAAAGCAGTTGGGTTAAAGCAACGGAAAAGTAAGTTTGGATTTAATGGAAAAAAAGCATTATTGGACATTTTAATTGGAGGTAGTTTTTTGAACTAATTTACTATTTAACATGTCCATAATACTTCACATGAGTTCATTACCTAACTATACCTTAACTAAGTCAATTGATCTCTAAATTTAGCCATATAGACACTTTACCATGTAAAAAATTAACTGATCCATAGTGGATGCTCTAATAAACAGTGCATATTTTATACTCCCTCCATCCCGAATTTGTTGTCCATTTACGGGTTTACGTGTCATTTTTCAATTACTTATCTCTCTCAATCTATAATGTGTTTTACAATTTTGAAAATTTTGTTTAATAGTACTCATCGAGAACTATCAAACAAGATCCATATTGAATATATACAACATTACACATTAAAAAATATAACCAATTTTTTGAGGTGCAGTGAATAGTGAAAATGGACAACAAATATGGGACGGAGGGAGTACCTATCAACATTTTTCTTTTAATACTTCAATAATACTATCTACTACTCTCTCCGTCCCAAATTTTGTGTCTAATCCGTAAAACGAGAACTTGAAAATAATACAAAATTTTCAAGAAAAATTCAAATATTTTTTTAATAAGTTACTAGATAACAACGAGTAATTTTAATTTATGAAAAAAGTTTAAAATTTTCGCTCTCTCTCCCTCTCTCTCTCTCTTGTTTGCACAAGACCAACTACCATTATCACCATTTCTCCACCACCACCACAAACAGATGACATCCATCAATATTGAAAAGAAGTACTCCCTCCGTCACATTTTATTTGTTCACTATGATTATACGTGCCTTTTTTTATGATTCCCCAAAAATCATTTCATGGTATCTTCGTTCTCAGATCACTTGCGTACGTAAACCGTGTACCAGTGAGGATGAACATTAATTTAAGTTTCCATCAAAGGATTTGACAAAGAAGAAAAGCTGACATGTTTTTTTTTTTGAACGGCAAAAAAATTTATTAACCTTTGAAAACGAATTATAAAGATTAAAAGGATCCAAGCGACAAAAAATCAAGACGGAGAAGGGGAAGACCCACAAAGAATACACCCTTCACACCAAAAGACAACTGCCGCTAGGAACCGAAGGGGAAAACACAACTTGATGCTAGCAAGAAGCCAACAAAAAACCCCCCCTAACAAGAAACAAACCCCAAAACACACAAAACCCATACAAAACAGACCAAAGAGCCCAAAACAAACACCACTATCAACAAAATCAGCTTCCAACAGAAAAACTGCTTAAGATCTCCTCTTCGTCCCCCAAATAATCTTCATCCAAGATCTTGCTTATAGACCGAGCAGCTTGAGACGCATTTAGATGAAACCTATTAATGCCATCAGCAGAAACAGATAAAGCTGCAGCAGCTATAGCAGATCTGAACACCACGCATTTTTTCTGTTTTCGACAACCCTTCTTCTTAGATTTAGGAAAACCCAACTTTTCCTCAATCCTTTTATGTTTCCATTTACCTTTCCCAATATTTTCAACAGCATCAATTGGATTGAGATCCACAACTAACTGAATACCCTCATCATCTTTCTCTTTAAAAAATCCCACTTCGGAAATATTCCAAAAGCCTTCGTCAAATTCCACCACCTCCTTATCCTTGTTGGTAACAGGTAAAATGGCATCCTCTACTTCGAAAGAATTAGAAGGCTCGGAGACCGCAACAGGCCCATTTGTAAAATCTGGTTGTTTCACACCAAAAGTCATCGAGCAATCCACTTCCACACTTGTTTCACCTACCATTGAAGCACAAATGGAAGGTGAATCAATGGCTCTACTCCCGATCGAATCCTCCTGCCTCCAAACTGCTTAATCCTCTAAAGGATCTTTTACCACTTGATGAATGTTATTGGACACACTCACATCCTCCAAAGGGCAAGCATTCGACTTCAATCTCCCATCTGTCCCCTCCAAGCCATCCTCAGAATCCACAACAATTTTATTATGAAGACTTTCCAAGGAAGCACCCACATCATCCTCTTTTGACTTATAATTTTCCATGAGAGCATTATCCATGGAAATGATGGAATTGTAAGGTTGCAAACTATCATCCTCCTCCACTTTGATACAATACTCCAAATCACCAACCCTAATTTGGATTCTGTTGTTGATCTTAACTGCATGATCAGTAATAATCAAAATTCTTCCTTGAGCAAAGGATTCACATTTCAGCGTTTGGTCATCAGTAGACATAAACACCCCCCACAATTCACCTATAGCTTTGAAAGTGTCAGGGCACCAAGCATTCAAAGGCAAACCAGAGCAACGCAACCAAGCAAATCTTTCCATGCTTGCAGCTTGACCATCCCATGGTTTAATTTCACTAAACCACCTCTGCCACACATTACAATTAAAATAATTATCTCTATCTTCCAAATTCTCACAAGTAATCAAAATATCCCTACCACCCATTGATCTGATTTGAGAATTAAACACCCCTTCATTACACAATTCCCTCTTTAGCGCCTCAACTACTATAAACTTATGAAGTTTGGCCACTATGCTTCTGGACAACCATCCATTATCCCCAGGTCTTAAGTTAAGTATGTGGTTCTTTGGATCTCCATCCCATTCTTGCTTATTTGCTTTCCCATCTTTTTGAACGGTTCCAACAACTTGAGCAAAAGACTTAGACCCATTAAACCATTTGCTTGCACCAACAACAGAATTTTCCCTATGTGTCTCTGGTTTGTCCTTCCCTCTTGCCAAACCCAGATTCGAACAAAAACTTCTCTTTGGGTTTTGTGAAAAAATGTTAGCCCATTTGTCGTTGAAGCTTGCCAATTTAACAAAAAGTCTCCTATCCTCAATCCACAGACCGTGAGCTTTCGAAATAGCCAACTTAGCAGAGACATGTCAATCGTATCAAACAAATCCGAATCTTCTTCCCGATGCTTTACTGCGTTTAATTGGGATGAAGGCATCTTTAACAACCCCAAACTTGTTAAAGAGATGCTTGAGCCAACTTAAGCTAACATCCTCAGGTAGGTTATCCACAAATAACGTGAAGAGAGATAGATTTCCATTAATTCAAGAATGCTTTCTATGCTTAGTAACTACAGGAATCCAATCATCATTAAGATTCCCAAATTTTCCCACACTCCTCATAGTCAGTAAACATCCAAAATCCAAATGAATAGAACAGCCTTAAGAAAGATAGATTGAAACCACAGCTTGAAGAACAACCCAAAACCTGATCAAGATCTAAAATTTACCCACCAAACAGATGAAGAAGACCGAAAACGGGAAACAAACCTGGAACAGGCGTGAAAAACGAGGACCCCTGATCGAGCAAAACACGGCAGAGCAAGGAAAACCAGCGGCGGCTATGGCTCAGCTGCGAAACGGAGTGCCAAACGATGAAGAAGGTCAGAGAAGAATGGAGGCGATTGGTCGATGATGTCTGATGATGGCGATTGGTCGATGATGGCTTGATGTTTGCAGAGATAAGGAGAGAAGAAGTTGATGGGTGGAGGTCTGAGAGTATGAGGGATGAGGGATGGAGAGATGATGGGGTAGGAGGAGAAGAGGCCGGCAGGCAATGGCCGCCAGGGAGGCGGCGACGAAGGAAGTGAAGGGCTAGGGTTTCATGGGAAAGCTAATCGCCAGAATTAAGTTGAACATGTTTTGAATACACATGATTAGTCACACTAACGCTGACATGTAACAATCCAATCTCTATCTTTTGCTAATATAGGGGTTTTTTATTGTAGGTAAAGGCATTTTTTTGGGGTTTCTTGACATATTTAACAAGTAATGGAATGAAAGAATGTTTGTAACCTACGATTCTCAGGTGAGGGGATCCCTAGAAAGATGAAAGAATGTTTGAGCAATGGTGGAGGGAATTTTCCCTCCGAAATGGAGGCTACAATTGACTTATTTTCCAGTTTCCTATCACATGCATGTTGGTCATGTAACCATTTTCCATCCAAATATTGGACGGAACAGTCGAATAAGAGGGTTAGGTGATAACATTTTGATAGATGAGGGGGTGTCTGTGTTCAGTTTACAATACTATCACGTTACGAGTGTGCCTTTTTAAAAGATGGTGAAGATTACCCTCCCTCTTAATCTAGTCAACTTGGCTTGAGGGTAGCCTTGGTTTGATAGAAGACATAGATTGCCCCGACTCTAACCCACATAACAACGAAGGACAACGACAAATGCATCATAAATTTTTTATTTTAGTTAGAGAAAGGGGAAGAACATTAACTTTGAAACGATAAAAAGAGAAGAATAAGTTGAATTGGACCTGTGTACACTAATTTTTTTCGAAATTTGTGTGTTACAAGGCCATCCAATAGTTTATTCAAATGTAGGAGCCAAAAAAGCTAGGAGTTGGGTCATGGGTGTCGCCTCGTCAAATTTGATCATATGTATTCTCTTCATCCATTGTGAACCATGCTTCTATTCCGCCAATATCACTCATGGAATCCATTAACACAATAGTGTTTGGAGCTGCCCAACTTGCGCTACTCACCCAAACAGGCCTGCCCCAACCAAAATCTGACTCATAAGTTGGAAACCTACACCAACTAGTAAACAGGAAGTAATCCACTTCCTTGTCAAAGAACCACTCCATTGCCTTATTAGAATGCCTCACAACCATATCATATCCATTTTCCCCTTGCAACTCTTTCAAAAACACTCTTTCAATTTTCCCAATTGCTTCCCTCGTCTTACTCACCAGCTCACCCAAACCCATCTCACCATTTCCCGATACATCCGCTCCCCGGATGAGGTTCCCAAAGGTATGTTCCGATAAAGGCGGCTCAATCCTCCCCCTTATATTCACTGCATGACACGCCACTGACTGGCGGCATCCGTCGGCGTCAAGCCCTTTTTGTGCCATGGCCCACTTCCAAATTGCTGCCGTTACCAACTCAACACGCGTAGGCTGAACCACAGTGGCCCCTACTTCAGCTCTTAAACAAGCTATTTTCGAGCTACTGAAGCAGAACCTTCGTGTATCGGCCCAGTGTTTCGGGCTTTCAAAACTCATGGGCTTCCCAAACTGTTGTTTGGGTGGGAAGAGAGAAGACGTGACAAAACTCGGAGCCACCGCATTTGTATCTCCACGAGCCATGGCTGCCCATGATTTAACAAAGATGCTCAAGGTGCATGCATCAGCAATTCTATGGCAAAGGGTTATACCAATAGATATGCCCCCACAGTTGAAGTAGTTCAACTGGATGCCTAATAGCACACCACCACTATCTTCACTAGCACTTGGAACAAATTGAGTCAATACTTCAACTTTCGGCGATTCGATGATTTCTGACAGGCGGGCATCAACCCGAGCTTCTAAGAAATCAACGCCTTGATCGTCGCAATTGACTGAGCTTTCGCTTGTCATCCTTCCAGCAAATGGGTAATAGAGAGATAATGCATCCGAGAGCGATCTTTTTAGGAGAGAGGAAATCTCGGCTTTCTTGACCTTGCTAGTACTTTCATCATGTGAGTAGTAAAGAATAAGTGGGACATAGACGGAAGGTGGAACGAACTGATCTAAAAGCGAGAGCCAAAAGTTTCTGAGGTGATCGGGTGTCTTAGAGGAAGGTTTTATGGACTCCTTGGAGATGATTTCAATCTTCATCATCTGATAATCTTGGTGTATGTTGAGGACAGAGAGATGACGGATTTGGTTGCTTGCTTCTGTTTGGTGCTCTATATGTGCAATGGCTAAAAAAGGCATGTGATCAAGGTTTTAAATAGAGATAGCTACAGAGTCACGGTGACGAAGGCTACGTGGTAAAAATCAGGTGCAGCAGTCGTGAATCTTTTAAAATTATTTTCAGTGTCAAAGCCTTATAGGCTGTTGTCGATCTTTTAAAATTATTTTCGGCGTCAATATGCAAAGGGAAGGTAATCAAGTAAGCAGTGGGTACATTTGCTCATTTGTTTAATTAAAAGGAGGATAATCGAGTAAGCAATAGGTACATTTTCTCATTTCTTATTTTGAAAAGTGCCCCTCGTGTGTGAAAGGGGTGAAAAAACCAATGTGTAGCAGCCTTATTTTACTCTAAATCAGCATCAGTGGTTGGCTATTATCTTTGTCCTTTATCTGGGATTCGGATGACATTGCCACGATTTGCATAGCTAAGCAATCGAAGCAGTCGATCATCAATGTTGTTTTTTCGCTGCCTATGGTGCAGTACACTATTTTATAGCGATTTTGGTGCCAATTTTTCCAAGGAGGGGTTGGGAGCATGAAAGCGAAACGCAAGCGTGAGTGGTAAAAGGGTCTGTCAAAATACACTAATAAATCACTTAAATTTGCGAGTGTGGTCTCTCAAAAATACACTAAATTACTTAAATTTGCTACCGTAGAATGAAATCGAGGGTGCAATGAGAGTCTTACGGGTTCTGTGGCTAAGATTGGAAGGAAATTTTTTTTAGTAGCGAATGGGTACCAAGTGGCTGAACCTACGTGGTACCCGAACGTTGCATTCGGACCGTCTAAAAGTATATTCGATGGCCCAGATCGAAACTATCTCTCTCCTCCTCCTCTCTCTCTCTCTCTCTCCCCTTTCTCTCTCCTATTTCACTCTCCATAATCAGGACAGTCCAAAACGGAAATGGACGGTCCGAATCGCGCCACGGGTACTACGTGGCACTGAAAAATTGCTCAATTGAAAGTGTATTGTCAGATGATGTTTCAGGCACTTTCAGGGCTACCCCTTACTTTTTCACCACATAAGCCATAGAAGGGTATCTTGAATTCTGAATAATTTTGGGAAGCAGCCGCAGCTTGAGCCATATCGAAGAATTGTTTCATCACCACATATCGATGTGCAGTACATACAATTAGTTTTGGTCTTTCGGACCCATGATAATTTTTCGTTGAAAGGTGACTCATAGGGGAAACAATCTAAGTTCTAACAATTGACAATTACACCAATACTTTTTCCAACTCCAAAGTCCAAACACCAAAGAAAAGAAAACTGTGAAAACTCCATCAATCAAGCACCTAACCCTGTTTTTCTTGCTTTAAATTTGTCTTCAGAGTTTTATTAACCAAGGCGGCCGACTTTTTCAACACATAAGTGAATACTTATATCTTATTGTGATTGACTAAGGTGAATACCAGCTATTTTAAACTTACATGCAGATGGCTAGATTGTCAACATTTTTATCATATTTGGTTAATCTTGTGTTGAATGAGTTTAATTGCAAAGGAGTTTTGATTATTCCTAAAAGATTATTGTTATCGATGCAAACAACCTTTACCAATAGTCTAGCCCGGCGATGTGGGGGCCGTGGCCCCCCACAGCACAAAGGAGGAGGGAGAACGTGACTCGCGAGAGGCAGGGGCAATTTCGGTCATTAGGTCTTACCTATTTATAATGCAGATGCATTGTAATTAGGGTTGAGTAATTAGGGTTATGAGTTTCAGTGTAAACACGAGAGGAGGTGAGAGAAAACTGTTGTCAAAGAGAAGAGAGAAAAAACTTGTGCTCCATTTATTCTTCGATTATAGTGGACTGATGTGGTTTTCGTAGTTTTTCGTCTCGTTGAGGCTTTTCACGTATATATGTATGTTGTTTCGTTTTCTGTTTATTATGCACTATTTTCATACGAGCATTGTGGATTGAACATGGGGTTCGATTCCTAACAATTATCATGTTTAAATCTTACCAAAAGAAAATGTTTGACAAGTTAACCTTTATAAAGTTGTGTGGCTTAATTTTCAACGTTTCCTCCATAGCCTATAAGACTTTTGGATGCAAGTGATGACTAACTCATGCGGTAGAACTCTTGGATGCCCCTCACTGCATCCTAGGATCGAGTCACATTCCATCCTCCCCATGTAATAGATTAGAAATGACGAATGACCAAAAAAATGATTTTTGGACTTGACACGATTATCAAATTATCGTTTGGTTATCAGCAATGCACCCCAACTGATTAAAACCAGTCTGGCCCACTGAAATGCACCCCAATAGAACCAGATTATCTGCACAACCCAGCCCATACAGCTAGAGACTAAACATGCAGAACCAGATTGGCTACACAACAAGCCCAACCCAAGATCTGACCCTACACAATATCCAATCTGGTAAATTATACATTGCCTCCTTAAACTAGCACCCTTTTTCATTTTACCCTCTTCATCTTAAAAACCCTACATATTGCCCCCTTAATCTATTATTTTGTACTACTACTTAGCCCATTTTGTTCCTCTTCCATCCAGATTTGAGCATTAGACTCCGATATTGTATGCACATTGGAATAATTCGTGACCAAAAAGCATATTTTCATCGAGATATCAGTATATATTCATTTTTATAATTCATATTTAAATTATTTACAGATTCCCTTTTAATAATTGTTGTTTAGCTAAGTGCATCTATTTTAATTCAAAAACATGTTATATTATTTATTACATGAGGCCTACTATGGGTTCATTGTGATGATCCAAGTTGTTCATACATAGATTTTTTACGTCCAAGGTCATGCATGATAAAAAAAAATTTGGCGATGAGGCATCCGTAGCTATGGACCGGGTTTCTTCCTAAGTAAGTTGTTAGCAAGCAGTTTTCAAATATCTGCTTATTACGGGTAAATGTTTTGAAAAGTCATTATCATTGAGAGTTACTATGATTTTTTATTTTAAGTCAAGCGTTGGACAAGAAAATCTTGATATTGAACCATTTTGCATGAAGGATAAATATTTTGGGATTTACAAAATGAATGACTCGTATCGTCAAAATAGGTTGGTACCGAAGCGATTAGATAGTGCGCTTTGAAACTGTAGTCAAAATAATGCCTACCTGGCATATTTCAATCATCAAATTTAATGATGGGGTGCCAAGACTAGTCCAAACCCTGCTCAAAGGAAGTGCAAAAGGATAAGAGCTATTGAAAATAGTTGCGGTGACCCTTATACCTTTCGGGCCCCTCAGCGTCGCGCCATATGTTGATATTTTCTTTCTTAGTTCCTAACCTTGTCTTGCATGTTTGTGTGTGTGCGCGGTGTTGAGAGTACAGCTAAAGGCGATGCAGGATAGTTTTAGGAGTAGTAAGGGTTTGAGAAATGGTGTTTGATTGGTTTTGGCATGTTCGTTGTTTGGGTCTTGGTTTTGTCTTTCTCCGAATTGCTTGATGTTGTTAGCTTGTATGCGCTGTACTTTATTTGATATCAATGATATATATGATATGTTTTGATTTGCTCAAGAAAATAACCTATAGTATATTATTCCGGGATCCTCGCAGTGGAAAAAAACATATATATACTATTCTATGTGGAGTCCACACATGATTCCTTTCCTCAGGTTTTTCAACAAAGATGTAATTCCAAAACGTCCTTATATGCTACGCTGGAAATATATAATTTATCACAAGTCACAACCAAGGGATTGCCATTACCTGGGAAATATATATAGCATTCCCCATACGCCCTCTGCTCACCATCTAATTTTTAACTTTACAATCTGATTATGTACATTAATCAAATCTAAATGAAAAAGTCTAGGAACACAATTCTCGTACAGAATTCCGGACACAATTGTATTTAGAACTAGTCAATGTATGTGAACTCACGTGCATCGAATGGCTCTGGATGCAATTGTGTTTTGTAATTGTAGTTCTATCTTGCTCAATATATAAATATTTGTCATCGTGTCAGTGTCACCAATTATACTGTTAGAAATGAAAAAGTCTAGGAACACAACTCTCGTACAGAATTTAGGACACAACTATATTTAGAACTAGTCAATGTATGTGATCCCACGTGCATCGAACGGCTCTGGATGTAATTGTGTTTCTATCTTGCTCACTATGTAAATATTTGTCATTGTGTCAGTGTCACCAACTATTATGTTAGAAATGAAAAAGTCTAGGAACACAACTCTCGTGCAGAATTCAGGACACACTGTATTAAGAACTAGTCAATGTATGTGAGCCCATGTGCATCGAACGGCTCTGGATGCAATTGTGTTTTGTAATTGTGTTTCTATCTTGCTCAATATATAAATATTTGTTATCGTGTCAGTGTCACCAACTATTCTGTTAGAAACGCATCGACATAGCTCTGTAATTCATATCTTGAAATGATCAAATATATTCGAGGACATTTGGGAACGAAAAATTCATCAACTTGCTTATTATTTTTGAGACAGGTGCATAACAATTGAAAATATTTTAAGATCCTGAAACCAAATCTTGGAGCTGGGGTTGCTGCTCAAAGTTGATCATTTCCTCCTCATTCATTGTGATAAATGCTTCTATCCCACCAATATCAGTCATGGAATCCATCAAAAAAACAGTATTCTTAGTATCCCAACTTGCACTACTCACCCAAACAGGCTTACCCCACCCGAAATCCGCTACGTAAATCGGAAACCTGCACCAACTAGTAAACATGATGTAATGCACTTCCTTGTCGGAGTACCACTCCACCACCTTCTTCGAATTTCTCATAAGCATGTCATATCCATTTTTACCCTGCAACTCTTTCAAATACTCGATGTCAATTTTCCCGATTGCTTCCCTCATCTTACTCAGAAGCTCACCCAAATCCATCTCACCATCTCCCAATGCATACGCTCCCCGGATAACGTTCCCAAACACATATTCCGATAAAGGCGGGTCCATCCTCCTCCTTAAATTCACAGAATGAGTAGCCACTGACAGGCGGCATCTGTCTTTCCCTTTTCGAGCCATGGCCCACTTCCAAATCGCCGCGGTTACAACTTCAACGCGCGTAGGTTGAACTGCACTTGACCCTAAAGATGCCATTATTTCAGCTTTAAGGGAAGCTATTTTCGAGCTACCGAAGCAGAACCTCCTAGTGATGGGCCAGCGTTCCGGGCTTTTTAATGGCTTCTGCCCAAACAGGTCTTTGGGGGGGAAGATTGAGGATGTGACAAAACTTGGAGCCACTAAATTGGTGTCACCACGAGCCGTGGCTTTCCAAGCCTTGACAAACATGCTCAAGGTGCATCCATCAGCAATTCTATGGGCAATAGATATACCAATAGCTATACCCCCACAGTTGAAGTAGTTCAACTGAATGGCTAATACCAAACTACCACTTTCTTCACTCCCACTTGGAAGAAATTGACTTAACACTTCAACTTGTGGGGATTCGAGGAATTCTGAAAGGCGGGTATCAACCCGAGCTTCAAAGAAATCGACCCCTTGATCTCTGCAATCGACTGAGCTTTTGCCTGTCATCCTTCCAGCAAATGGGTAGTAAAACGTTAAGGCATCAGAGAGCGATCTTTTCAGGAGAGAGGATACTTCGGCTTGCTTGACCGTGCTTGTACTCTCATCATATGAGTAGTAAAGAATAAGTGGAACATAGACGGAAGGTGGAACGCCCTGATCTAACAAAGAGAGCCGAAAGGTTCTGAGGTGATCGGGAGTTGGAGAGGAAGGTTTGATGGACTCCGTTGAGATGATTTCAATCTTAACCATCTGAGAACCCTTGTGTGTGTGCTGAGGACAAAGAGATGATGGATTTCTTTGATGGATTAGATGGTCTAGATTTGAAGAGGGAAATGGAGGAATGTGATGCCCTGACCTGACCTTCCTACCTCACACTAGTATTCTAAGACACGTGACAATCACAGAATAAACAATACTGAACTCTATGAATACACCATGATGATGTTCAGTAAGATTTAAAAAGGAAATCTTTTCCCTAATAATTTAGCCGACAGTGAGAATCCTATTGTTTTGCAAACCTGAGTTTATGTCGAGTAATTCAGAAGGCCAATTACTTATGCTGACTCGTGACTGACCATCTTAACAATTGTTTGAGCAATCAATTTATCAAATAAAACACCATCATTATACTTTTCAAATCAATTTTTACCTCTATTTTACACCTCTCAAATTAACTTTTACCTTCACTTTCCAAAATTATCCTCCACTTTTACCCGTTAACACTTTGCCTATTATCTTTTCAAAATGGCAAAATCATAATTGTACGAACTTTTATCCATTAACCTTTCGAAATACATACTTATTAACGGACACCCCAAAATAAAATACTTTATTTTCATTTGGGGACCGAGGGGGTAGCATACAATTAGTTTGAATTTTATTTATTTATTTTGGAATTAGCACTTTCGTTACCGAGATGCTCTGGATCATGAATGAATGAAGCATGGTAATGAGCACAAAAATTGATTTGGGTCTCTAGGCTTGCCCTCCCTGATGTCTTTCAGCTTTGGTTTGGGGGCATGGTTCTGCAGCAAAATATCCATGTAACTCCTCGGTTCTTGGGGGTTTAGGGGGACCACTGTTTCACTGCTATTCTGAGAGCAGTCACTTTGAGCATATTGCCAAAGGTTAAGTTTGTCTTCAATTATCTTTGTCCATACCCCCAATGATTGGGAACTAGATGGGTTATGTTATTGTTGTTGTTGTATTTTGGAATTAGCGCTTTAACATTAAGACTTTGTCTCTTTTCAAGATATGCCACTTGTCACATTCACAACCCTTCTCACTAATAGACCCTTTGATTTAATATATACTCCTAGTAATAAATAAATCTGTCTAAGAATCGAGCGATACCGTACCTAAATCCAAGTGTGGGACATGTAAAGGATTCTGTAATTGCAAAGCTCAACTGTGTTTCTTCATTAGCCTTGCCACATACCAACCATGGAAGAGAAGCTATTGCACTCTGTTTGTCTCTGTTTTGGGCTTGACAACAAAGCACAAGCAGCAATTGAATTCTTTCAGTTTGATTTTTGACAGTCGACACTAGCAGTTTTATTCAGATTATATATCGGATTTATATATTTGCATTCAATTGAGAAATCGTATCTGGATGTTATAATCTTGATGAAAAAAAAAAATGTTCAAGCCGTTCAAAAAAACACAAATTTGTTCAACAGAAATACAAAGCTAACAAATAGCATATTCTGTGACTTTTGGCCTACACTATGTCGATTGTGATGTATACTATGTTAAGCATTTGTACTCTTCAAAGAGTGACTGAGACGCTTCACATTTTAGGATTTCAAAACACATTTTAGCTTCTGCATCCAACAGATTACTAAACCCTTCTCCTTTTCTCAAGGATTTCCTTTTTTCGGTTCTTATAAAAATTTTGTTGGTCTTCTGATAAGCAACTAAGATCCATCATAATTATTCTCTCTTCCTCTTTGAATTGTTTCTCATATTCAGTTCTGCCTTTTGATGCAGACTTAGTTTTTACTTGGATTAGTACTTTGAAATTAGAAAATAAGACTTAGTTGTTTCTAGCTTATGGAGTGTTAAGAAACACTTCACAGAAGACCTGACAATATAACTCCGAAGTCCCAACTGTGTTCCAAAAAGCGACAATACATTTTACTGACTAATATAGACATTGCTATTTGTCTTTCTTCTGAAATGTTTGTTTCATGTCTGATGACAGAACCAGTGTCTATACATGTTCTGTGGGATGTCTAAATGTTGCTAATTGATTGAGTCATTTCATAGTATTTGTCACTTTTGCCGTTGAATTGATGATTTTTCTCCTCACTGACATGTCGCTGCTTTCCCTTCTGCAGTTGCATTATTACGGTAGTCGTCTATTCCTTGATGACCCACTGGAACCTGTACGTTGTGTTGTGAACTTGAGAATTATTCCCATGTCCTCTGGTTTTGATTTTCAATCCTTTGTCTGCAAACAAAGAATGATTCTATGGTCTGAATTGCATTCTGTGGCAGGTAGCAGGGGACTTTAATGTCTCAAATGAGGAGGGTAGAAACTGGCGACTTGAATGTCTCAAAGTGGTGGAAATTGCTGGGTGGGTTGGAAATACAAGTGACACTGAGCTTGCTGTGTATTTACTTGAGAATGCTTTATCGCTTGACAAGATAATTATTGATCCTACTTACCCAACTTTCCTACATAGTTGGGTGTCTGAACGTTTGAATATCGAGAGAAATGCTGCTGCTGGGCCAAGGGAACGTGCCAAACAGCTAGAAACAAGACTGCCCCCCGGGACTGAATTAGTCATCCGTTAATTATCCAAATTGTCATTTATCATACACTTGCAACTTTTCTTATTCAGTGTTGTGCGATTATTTATGGTTTGTTTTAACGTTTTTCACCAAACTACGGGGCTGGGGTTTTGTAATTTTTATGTTGTAGTATAATTTAAAACTTGGGTATCCAAAAGGAAACACACCATGATTCGTGAAATATATATTTATGTCACGTGCTACCATATCTTTTATTGTATAATTTCGGCTTTCTTTCACGCTCTCATTTGCAGTTAGCTTTGCAGGAATGCAATATGAACCCTATGATCCACATACAAGACCATTTGATGCGTGCACAAGTATATCCACAGAAGGATCATGAAGAAAAAAGTTGGACTGCTTCCCAAAAGTGCGATTGCTTTGTAAAACACAAAATTAAACAAGTTTTCTGACAGTATTGCATTCTAAAATCACTTTATAGAACATACTTTCTTTAACGTTTGAGATTAACCATTGAGATTTGTATGTCCTGAGATGTTAAGGTCTGTGTTGAAGCTAGTGCATCCCCCGTGATTGGGACTAGTTTGTACTGTAGATCAGAAGCCTGAAAATAGGCAAATGGAGACATGATTTCTTTTTGCTTTTAGAATTTAGCTTCTACTTTGGAACTTAATTATCTTTGTAATATTGTACTTTGGAACTTACTTCATGATTTGCTATTATACTGTGCTACTGTTCTATTTGTGTTTGATTCTGTTCAATAGGCTGTCGATTGTAATTTGATACTACTTGATTTTGGATAGAATTCTAGAATTTTAAATATGCTGGATGAGTTTAGAGCGGCCCTAACTGATTACCCCATGTTTATACGATGCTAAGTCAGGCAGCTGGTGATTTTGGTGAAGTACTATGTATGTTATTTTATGCCTTCGAGCTTTCGGCTGCTATAGGAGTATAGCCTAGAATTTATGCTCTCTTGTAATTGCTGTGGCTTCCTCTATCTTTTTTTTTATTATTTTGTCATCCGATTTTCTTTGACTTCCTGCTTCCCCATTTTGGGCGGGGATGGAGAAGAAAAACAATCCACATTGGGGTTCGGGGCAGGGACGGGAGAGGGGTTCGGTGATCGGGGAATATTTTTCTGTTTTGCAAAATGAGAACTTAAATATAAGACAATTTTTCAGAACTTTTTATATTACTAAAAAGAAATCATTGATATCTAGTAAATTGTAAAAAAAAAATTATTGAAAATTTGAAATTATTTTTAAGTCTTTGTTTGAGGATTGAACAAATATTTTAAAACAAAAGGAGTATCAATTAAATTGAAAAAGGGAGATTCACTCTTCACAATTCGTCCCGAAGGTGTTTAGGAGAAGAATTTTCTCTCTTAGACAATTATAAGATAAATACTCCACTGGACGTGGGGGTGACATGTGAAAGGATTAATTTTCTCTCTGAGCAAACCAAATTTTTTTTCCTTGGACTTGGGGGGAGGGGGAGCACTACTAGCCTCGGTCCCTAGATAGCTGTGGTAGTGGAATGGATTAATGGACCATAATTTGGGTATCTATTAACAAAAATGATACATTCACTCCCTCTCATCTACTCCCTCGCACACCCTCTCTCACATGGTGTGTGGGATCCACACACACTTGCTCAAGTGTGTGTGGATCCCACACACCATGTGAGAGAGGGTGTGAGAGGGAGTGAATGTATCAGTGTTCATCTATTAATGGACCTAAAAATAGTGCCCAAGGTGGGCGAAAATATTTTTTTGGCAATAATGCTACATACACACCCCATGGCTCACACCCTACCACACTCTGTTGATGTGTTACGTGGGTCCCGCACGGGGCCTGCCCACTTAACCCTTAAAAAAAAAAAATGAAAATTTTGAAAACGTGAAATCTGGGTTTTCTCCTCGTTAAGAAAAAAAAACAAAATTTCAAATCGTAAATCTGGGGTTTTCTTCTCGGATTTGGGGTTGCTGCTGTGTAGCCCCATGCACAGCAGGTGTTGTGCACCCGCTGCACAGCAGCAACCCCTTGTCCTTTTCTTCTCCATTTCAAATCGTGAAAATTTCAAATTGATTTCACGTCGACCTGTAGCGTGAGAGAGAAGAGAGGAAGAGAACAGCGCGATCCACACTCGACTGCCCTCCATCGACGACTCAACCCCGGCGTCTCTCCACCACGACGACGCCCAAGGCGATCGCAACCAGCCCTCTCCACCACGACGCCGCCCAATCGACGCACTCTACCAGCCATACCAAGGTCTCTCTCTCTCTCTCAAATTGGTGAGATTAGAGATTATTTCAAAAAAAATAGGGTTCCAATTTGTAGAGATTAGATTCGTTGCGTTGATCTTGATTTCAAATTCGAAAACCTTAATTTTTTTTCCTTTGGATAATTTTTTCGAGCTCGGTTGCCCAGTTTACCCACAAACAAATTAGAGTGGACTTCTCCTCCGTCAAGCCATGGGCAAAATAGTGAGACGAAAAAGAACTTAACTCAGTTTTTCTATGTGATTTCTCCAGATTGTTGCTGTAGCTTTTTTGGAGAATTTGAAAAGAAATAGGGGTACTGTGAACAAAGAAGAACATTTTACTTCTTGATCACATGTTACTCTATGAGTAGGACTAAACCTAAACACATGAAAAATTCAGCTCTGCATATTACCTCCCGAATATCGCTAAAATTTGATGATATCACTGTTGAATTTGACAAATTTGAACTGAATTATATATGGTTTGAATTCTTGAACAGGTTGGTTTTGATGGTTATGGGTAGCCTGTTTCCCTATTTTTGTCAAGAGTATGAATTGCTCCATTGTGACTGTTGTGTTTCTTCTGGTAAGGCCAAAAACTGTTTGCATTACCCAAAACTGTTTGGCATAGTATGGAGTATTTGCATCCTAGCTAATTGACTAAATGGAGGTCTGAAAATTGGTCTTTTGTTACTAGCATTAGTTCAACCATTTGGTTTTCAGTAAGAATATTGTTCTTAAGATTGATTGTGAAGTATCATTGTTGATCTTGTTGTCAAGATTAGTTTTCTTGAATTGGAATTACCTGGTGTTTATTCTTTGGGATAGAAGTGAATTGTGTATATGCTTTTGGGTTTGAAAAGTTTTACATGCGACTTTTTTTTTGGATAGAAGTGAAAGTATTGCGTATGATAGTGCAATGATGCTTCTATGGGTGTAGAACCAAAAAAATCAAATTAAGGTTTCAGGTTGTTTGTTTGAGAGAATGATGTCTTGCTGTCAATTGTTACATCTAGTGCTATTAGGTAAAGGGGCAATGCCATTGGTGTTCCTCTTGGCTTGATTTTTTTTTAGTTACAGTCTTCTTTGTTGACCAAATATACACTCAATGGTGCTTTGGCATTTGGAAGCGTAGACTGGAAGTTAAATAGTACCATGTCTTTCCATGCCTTGGTAAGAATTTTGTTCACATTTCCTGTAATGCTACTAATGCTTTCCCAATTAATTATGTCCGCGTGATTTGTCTTGTTCCACGGGGTTTTGAGACATCAATTGAGTTTTGTTGGGCTCCATTCCTTGTGCATTGTATTTTTGTACTTACCCAAGAAAAGACTTCATAAATTGGGATTCTGATTATAAACATTTGAGGTGTTTGTGTGTCCTATCAAACCTCAAACTTCTTTCAAAATGCTGCATGTATGCTATGGCATTCTTCACTTGGAGTAACCAAAGATGGGCTTCACTGAGTCTGCACTTTCATGATCTAATTTACATAAGTATGCAATTCTGCTACATAACTTGACACTTGCAGCAGGTAGCAGCCACAGTTCTCAAACTGTAGATTGCTTTCTTACTGCTTTTTGATAGTCTAGTATTTGTCTCATTTGTCGTTGTCCCTTGTGCAGCATGCATGCAATGTCAAAGCAGGAGACATGACTTCCTCCAACTTCAACTTCCTCAAAATACTACTTTTCAGCCTTGTTATTTTTATCATTTGGAGACATGACGAGAAGAAGAATAGTCCGCCATAAGGAGCGCACGACAATGTGCCAAAGTAGAGCAGCCAGGGTGTGAATGATGAGAACGAGGATGAGGACGACTAGACATTTAGGCATTTTCTCTTTCTTTTTATTTGTACATAGAGCCAGATCATTAGACATATGTAAAACCTGGATTGTGTACAAGAGTTTGTTCTTGTTTAGAAGACGTTTATTTTAAATGAAGTTTGCTACTTTGCAAGGTTCTAAAACTCGCTAGGTGCTCTCAGGGCGGCCGGGCACCTTCTAGCTTCCAGGGCCGAGTACTCGGCGCTTAGTCGGGCAATTAGTCGGGTTACTCGGGCTAGTTGGGTTAGTCGGGCTAGTCGGAGAGAGGCCTTCTAGCGCCTAGGCGGCGAGTACTCGGCCTTCCAGACCTTCTTTTAGAACACTGCTACTTTGAACATGTCTCTGCGTGAATCTACTATTTTAAATGAAGATTGAACTATGTTTTGTACCAATCTATATTGTACAATGGTTATTGGATGATGATTAAGTCAAGTGTTGTTGCATAGTCATATGGTTATTACTATTTCTGCACTTTTACAATAGTTTTATGCCGCAGCTTACCAGTTGATTGTCTGATGAGACGCTAAGACGTCGGGCTACGCAAGAAAATAGGGGAAATGCTGCCCAAATTTTTTTCGGAACTTTTTGATCCTCATTTTCTTTTTCTTTGTTTAAGTGAAGTTCATGTCCATTTGGTAGGTGTGTGCATAGTCCAAAGGCATTGTTCCTTGACCTCATATGTAGGGCACGTTTATGGTTCCTTGATCACATAACAAGTCCTTTTGCCAACCTATCCACAATGTGCTGCCTAGAAACAGTTCAAGAGGAAATAGACACGGAAATGGACATGGACATGGACACAGACAGTTTCAGCGTTCGTACACTGATCCAGCATCAAAATACATGTTTTCTGCACTTGCATGGACAGTTTCAGCAACTCGAAACCCAAAAATCTGCACTTTTACAAATCCGCTGTTTCAGCAACCAAAACTTAGTTTTCTGGACTTTTATAGTCATTTTCAGCATCCGAAACTCGATTTTCTGCACTTTTATATGCAGTTTCATCAACCAAAAATCAGATTTCTGCACTTTTATAAATTAGATTTCTGCACTTTTATAGTCATTTTCAGCACCTAAAACTCAATTTTCTGCACTTTTTCATGTAGTTTCAGATCCAACAAACCAGATTTGTGGACTGTTACAATTATTTTCAGCACTCCGGACACGGACATGAATATGGATACAATCAAACTGGACTAAAAAAGTACACAGATCCCACAAGGTTGCAACACTAAAGATCACCATCTGTTCCAAATTGGCACATGATAAGCTGAGGAATCCAACATCAAAATACATGTTTTCTGCACTTACATTGAGAGATTCATAATTTCATTGCGAGCAATTAACGTACCATTTTCAGAGACAACACGATACGATACAAGGATCAAACGAGATTTAAAAAAGCAAATAACATAGGTCCATAAACATTCCATTGCCTTGCCTAACTTTTCAAAAGGAAACAAAAAACAACATAGACAGTCCATTAACCAACCAAGTCTTCTACTCTTCGGTATTATTCACTCCATTCATCATTTGTAAAAAACTTTGTTGAACGCCTTGCAAACCCTGCCATTGACTTCCCATTAAATTTGATTGTGGTGCTCCACAACCTTGTGCTTGACTTCCCATGTAGGTTTGTGAGGTTGGCATGAAGCTTTGTGAACGTTGGAAGTTATGCATAACTTGTGGTTCATTAAAACCTATCCAGCCTTGTGCCATATTATGGGCCATCATGTTTGGCCACATTAATGATCCCATGTCGCTTGGGTAATTTTGCCATAAATAAAAAAAAAGTAACATAAATCATGGAGATACCAATAAATTGTACGTGTAACATGAAATTATAAAGCTGATTAAATTAGTTACTTACATTTACATCTACAACACTCTCTTGTGTACTACCCACATTGACCACCGCAATATCTCCGATCTCCTGAAATTGGCAAATTATATTACTACGAATCACTCATTGAATATTCTATATGTCCATATTAACTAGCAATAGAAAATGTTTAGAAAATTATACCTTAACTTTTTTGTTGGACACTGCGGTCTTCCCGGCAGTCTCCTTTTTCTTCTTAAATGTTTCCTTTTTCTTCTTAAAATTTTTTTCCACTAAACCTTGCTTCCTTTTACATGGCGGTCTCCCTTTTCGAGTAATGCTTTCCGGATCAAGTATGTTCGTGCTTTGTTTGGAAGGTATAACTCCATCTCCGAGTAAAAAAGAATCAACCGTTTCATCAACTATATTGCTTGCACAAACAACCGAAGTTTCAATCAACTCTCGTTTTAACTCGAGCCCCCGTGCCATCACCATTTCATACTTCTCTTCATTGTCTTCCACCAAGTCGGCAATCTCCTTATAGAGATTTTAAACGTTGTCATTCTTTTGCGCTTCAATGCCTTTTGGCGACTTATCGTAACCTATCCAAACTTTAGTGTGGACCCTTTTCACATTTTTGCACCATTTTTTCAACACATACTTTTCTGGCACTTTGTGAATTCCCCTAATCTGGTACACAACCAGTTGATGTTTACACACCATTCCTTTAGACTCAAACAACCGACATTTACAATGTGCTTCATTTGTTTCAGCATTAAAATGAACTTTAAATGGCACATTCTTCTGAAATTGCTCTTCTCCTTCTCCAATTGTAATCCTCTTCCACCTTATATAATGTCACAACATAACCTACTTTTGTTTCACCTAAAGAACATAACATTTTCCCAACAAATTGGTCACGAAACTCTCTAACCTTTTGAAGAGTGTAGACACTTTGAAATTGCTTCTCCAACCCATCATTAGTCATGCAAGGAATGTAGGTGTGCCAACTATTGTGATCTTCTTGTTTTTCATTTTCCACCTTTTTGGTCAATACATTTTCATATTGCTCGACGAATTGCTTCAAGGTTGCTTTGCTCCGTACTTTGTTTATTTATTAGCGTGCCCAAAACGTAGGGCTTAAGTCGGAGATAACATAATACCGGTAAGACCGGATCGAATCCACAGGGACCGAACGTACCGAGCGTGAAATTTATCTTGCGCGTGATGGTTTTTTAGCCTTGAAGCGGCAAACTTTGACTTGTGATTTGGGGTGGAATTCTCTCGACTTCGAGAACGACTTGGAATTTGATTTAAAACTAAATTAAGCTAAGGCTAAGTCTAGGGGATTTCAACGCCCATGACTCGGGCCGATTCATTCTCCTCTACGATAACCGGCTCGGAGATGTCGTTAGACATTCTCCGAACGGAAGATTTGATACTTAAACTCATTTAAACTAGAAATGGTGTTCGGTAAAGTTTAGGATTCTTTGAGCCATTGGCGAATCCCGAGGGTGACATCGCCCAAAGCATCCCATGTGGCAAGGAGCGTAGCTCTTGCCTACGTGAGATCAATGAGGTTAACAACCCCCGGTTTTGGTACATAAAGATGAACCCGTAACTTTACTAAACAAGAAATGTTTACCACATGGCGAGGAGAGCGAA
>JAXBDA010004051.1:0-30975 GCA_036023075.1 Gaultheria prostrata | reverse complement strand
AAAAGACCCCCAGAGTTTGTAAAATTACACTAAGGACCCTAAAATCGTGAAATTATGTTGGACACCCTTGTATTTACTTAAAATGACGTTGGTGACTACTACATTCTTCAAATTACGGTTTGACCCCGAAAGTTTAGTAAATTACATTTTGGCCCCTGTAGTTTGGATTTATTACGTTTAGACCCCTGGATTTCGATTACTTGAATTTCGTGAACTTGTGAATTGAGATATTCGATTATGACCCCCGTGTTATCATTATCGCTTTGCTTTTTCTTGTAAGTGTACATGTTGAATGTTAGAATGGACAACTAGGTTCCCGGGTTGGGTGGTCGTACGCGGATATTACATAGACGATGAGGTTAATGGAAAAGTGAATTGGAATCTATTAATGGGGAGTTACCCCGAGATTGTTGTTGAAAGGCAGTTTCGCCAAGTGATTTGTTTTGGAGGATTGTTGGCATTCTGTCTTGATTTTAAAACCCTAGGATGTGACACTCCGTGATTTACTTCATTTAAATTCTGAGGCGTTATAAGGGTGGAAGTATTATAGACCAGTTCGGCTATATACCTACAGGTCCTGGCAATTGCCATGCATAGCCCAGTGGTACAGGTTCGTCCCTGGGAAATTCATCCTTACGAGGCGGCTGACGGCTGGATTAAGTACATAACTTACGCCTTCCGTTGGGGCTCCCGAGGTACGGGCAAGCAAGGGGGGAGTAAATCACAGTTTGTTCATAGTCCTTAGTGGTTAACCGGGAGGAAAGTTCTCTAGGTTGAGAACTTAGATGAACATGTAAGTTAATGGCTAGTAATGAAATCAACTACGTGTTTAATTTCTGCTTTACGATTTATTTCCTGTTTAATCCTTTAATTACTGCTTATCAATTATATATGTTGTACTTGTATGTTAAGCAAGGGTTGGTGGGTAAGAGTTAGCTATTGAGTGATTTATCGCTCACGGTGTTACACTCTGTGTGACCCTGGTATAATACCATGATGTTGCTTCGCGACTCGGATGTATTATGCCAGACTACGACCAAGCAGGTACTGTTGGAGTCGAGGGAGACGGTTATTACGGAGCCGAGGATTTTCCGGCAGACCAGGCTCAGGAGGAGCAGTGGAATCCAGAATTAAACCTTAATCTGTAGAACTCACCCCTTTATTTTAATGTTGGATTTGTAATATTAAATTCTCAAACCGTACTAAGTATTTTGTAATGGGTTGCACTTCACGTTTTCCAACGTGCACTCTGATGGAAACTCGTTTTATTAAATTAATCCTAATTAGTTATCTTAATTAATGCTTCCGAAAATCCGGGTCGTTACAATCCAAGCCGTTTATTCATCTTAAAACAAATTTTCAAATGGCCCCGCAAGAAATAAACTCAATTCGACGTCCGTAAGTGATTGGTATGAAACCCGTCATTTCATTTAAAATCAATTCGACGTCTGTAAGTGATTGATCCGAAAACCCCTTCAAAATCATTTTGAAGGTAACAGCGAGTTTTCAGATCAATCACTTATGGATGTTGGATTGAGTTGATTTCTCATGTTTTGAATGAAATGGGGGGTTTTCGGATCAATCACTTACGGACGTCGGATTGAGCTAATTTCTTGCAGGGCAACTAAAAAAATTATTTTAAGATAGATGAACGGATCGGATTCGTGTGGGACCCACAAGTGAGTCCCCAAGCCGGTCGGTACACTATCTGTACATTGCTTGTTGTACCTATAGTGGGGTTGCTAAATTTTGTGACATAGTAGGTCTTACTTTTGTACTTTTGTGTCACAAATTTAATGAGATGGCCTAAACTTGGCTTTTTAACTTTTTTTTATTGACGCATGTGGGAAAAGAATTCGGGGTTTAGAGAGTTACTGATTTGTATACCTCTTAAGTTTTCAAAGGCCGAGTTTAGAGAGTTACTTTTGAGGTTCAATTTTATGGAATTTAGGCTATTTGGGGTAGGGACATAGGGTATAGTAGGTTAGGCAATTGGATTTAGGCACTTTGGGTTTTTGCATTTTGGTTAATTTTAGGGTTCAAATTTAGGGGATTTAGGCTTTTTAAAGTGGGGTATAGTGTGGTGAAAAACGAGATAGTAGGGTATACTGGGTTAAGGCACTTAGGCCACGATTGGATGGGGCTAAATTTTCAAGGGGATAAGTTATGAAGGGGGATAAGATAAGAGGATGTATTATTTTTTGAGTGTTGGCCCACAATGATTTGATGTTTTATAGAGGGGGATAAAAACGTAGATGATGGATTAAATGGGGGGATAACTTTTGACTTGATTTGAATGTTTTATAAAATGGGGTGAATAAGAGGGGTAGATGATGGAAAAAGCAATCAAATAACTCTTTTGCCCTTGTGCATTGTTAAACTTGATTATGTATATAAATCAAAATTGATTCTCGTATCATTCAATTATAAACTATTAGTTTTTTAGAGGAAATAAACTAGAGTATTACTCATAGGAGTATTAAATAACAAGGACATTCAAAATGGCCTTGTTAAAAGAAGAAAAAAAATGGACATAAGTTTTCAAAACTCATGGCACCTCCCGTAATTTCCGAAACATTCGCAGGGTAAATAATGTATAAAACCAAAAGAAAATATCTATATACCCTCTTAAAGCTTCTTACACCCGTTACATGAATATACACACATCTGTTAAAGATATATATATATATATAGAGAGAGAGAGAGAGAAGAAGAAGAAGAAGAAGAAGAAGAAGAAAAAAAGAAGAAGAAGAAGAAGAAGCTGCGCGGCGACCATGGATTGAGGAAGGATCCAACAGTCTCAAGCCATCTTGAAGCTTCTTCCATGTGATTCCTATCAAACCCACTGTGCGATTAGTGCGATCAGATCCAGATTCCAATGGGACTGCGACGCCGTGAAACTCCTTCGGTGACCGACTGTGTAAGACGGCGTCGGTTTTGTGGGTTGATAAGGAGGGCTAAAATCCTCAAATTGCACCCCTCTATAGCCGGATAATTTTTTAGGTAGCCTAAGGGGTACCCAAAAGTTATTAGGGAGAGCACCCTTTAAGTGTGAAAATGAAGAAGGGGTTGAAAACTAAGAGGGGACGATTTTAGGGTTGCCAAACCAAGGCAAAGGCATGGGACCCACCCTTATCACCCCTGATAATTTTGAAGGGAGGCTTTACCCCTATCCAAACGGGGTTTTAGGGTTTAGGCACTTTGTATTGTTTTTTTTTTTTGCACGGCAAAAGAAATTTTATTAATCTTCGAAAACGGATTACAAAGATCAAAGGGAACCGAGGGGAAACGGCATCACAATGCAAAAGAGACATCCCAACTAGGTTGGCACCCCTCTCCGCGACAATCATATGCCACCACGGACCCAAAAGGGAGATAACAAAAGGTTAACAAGAGGCCAACCTAAAGCGGAAGACAAGCCAGACCAAGTTGGGATACAAATACACAAATGATATGAAAATAATGCTTAAAGGAAGCCTTTGTAGCAGAACAGCAAAGTAACGTATTGCAGCTATAATGAAACACCAAAATCTCTGGACCAGCAGTAGCAGAATTGAACATCATCCAAGAGAAAAAAGCTTCAACAAAAACTTAAATACCCAGCATGACCACCAGCAAGAGATGTGGAAGTGAGAGTCCAAAGTAGAGTGAGCACTTCCAAAAAAGATCCCAGCAGCATGCCATCATGAAGGTACCAAATAATAGGATTAGAACAAGCTTCAGACAAACATTTGATGCAGCATGGCCCGGGTAGAATAATGGGTGCTAGAAAATCCCAACATGACAGTATGCACATACAAAGGATAAACAAGGTCACCTTACAGCAAAAGGGCAGCTTCCAAGATACTTTTGAGATGGAAAAGGAAGTCATTAATTGAATAATCTCCATGCTCCCCGTATGACTTAACCCAAAAAGCCACTCCAATCATTATAAGTTCCACCAATTCTTCCCAGTTGAAGGCTTTATTTTGAAAGATATATTCATTTCTCATTTTCCAAATCGACCACAAGACTGCGAATGGAATGCAGTTCCAAATCTTCTTAATTTTGGGCTTCATCTTGCAGCTCATCCACCACAGCAAAAGAAGATCTACACTCAGGGGGGAACCCATTGCATACCCCACCAATCCAATATCAAGCCCCAAACAGACCAAACAAAGGGGCAAAGTAGAAAAGCATGATTGATGGATTCCGCTGATATTCCATAGAATTTGCATAATGCTCGATTTTGTTGATGAATAACGCCAATACTAAGTAAAAAAATCACCTGTTTTTAATTTTCCCAGCTTGACCATCCAAATGAAGCATTGTACTCTAAATGGGGCCACACTTTTCCATATCCATTTGAATGCCTTTCTGTCACAAATCTCGACATTTGGGACTGGAATGACAGATAAGTTGTACATAGAAGACACAGAGTACGTCCTAGAATTGCAAGCATTCCAAGAAAGAAGGTCAGGGCTCATTTGGACTGCTATGTTGAGGCCATCAAGCAGACTTTGTAGTGGTTTTTGCTTCCTCCAAACAAAGGCCCTTGGAAGCTTTGGATGCATACCAACAAAATGAGCAAAACAACATAATTTTTCTACACAACACCTACCGCACAACACCTCCGAATTCGTGAGAAGAGTACTTGTCTCAGGAATGGTAAAAAACTAAAAAGCCTAATAATTAATTTAATGGAGGGGACTTGAAAAACCAATTAACTGCTGAAGCTCCAAATTAATGGTATTTATTTGGAACGTGCAGAACGTGGGGTCATGCGGTATGGCCCATTGGCCCTGATTTTTTTTGTATGCTGAGCGGGTATCACGTGGTGCTCGTTCGCGCACATTCAACTGTTCAAAAGTATTTTTGACGACTTAGATTTATTCCACTCTCTATTTTCTTTCTCTTTCTAATTTTGGACTGTCTAAAAGTATTTTAAACAGTTGAGATGTGCGCACGGACACTACGTATGATGGTACCCGCTCGGCACTGAAAAACTCCTCCTTACGGGTACATGACTACATGCGTACATGGGCGGAAAAAGTTTATGCAATGAAAACAAAAAGCCTTAAGCTATGGAAACTGATAATAGCACTCCAAAAATTGATGGAGGGGCTCCAAGCTACAGTGGTTTTTCAAAACTACCCTTTTGCAAGTTTCAATTTTATCTGTTAACGGAAGAAGAAAAAAAAAAGGCAGCCCACCCAAACCCTAGCACAACCAAGTTGCGACGGCTCCCAGTGCAAACTGACGTTCATCATTTGTAGATTCCTGCCCCCTAGCATTTTCCTTTCTCCGTCTCCCTTCCTTTGTATTTGTATGTAGTGAATATATTATATTTTCCGATCCCTATATTGTGGTGGTGTATGGGGTTTGAAAAATTGACCACCACAATCTGCCAAAGCAATTTAGATTAGAAGATGGACGACCATCTTTTGATTTCATATTTCTTTGTTGCATGTACAATCTGCTATTTCCTTACATGTGGCATGAAAATCGTGTCAATGAATTGAGTTTCTTTACATATAACCGACCCATTTGTATTTTAAACATGCTACGCGTACACCACTATACACCACATGCACACCATCACATCCCGACCGTCCTAAAGCATTTTTCGATATTTCGGATTTGAAATGAATTCTTACCGGTCAAAATTAACTTTGAACGGTAAGAATTCATTTTAAAATCCGGACCATTGATTTCTAAGATGGACAATCGAGATGTGCTGGTGTGCAGTTAACAGAGAGAGGTTTTGGTTAACTTTTCCGTTAGGAGTGCTTCAAGTAAATGAGGAGATAGTTTTGGGTGGAGTACCTCCAGTAATTTTTATATTTTGAAAATGATAGTTTTGTAACTTCATTAAATTTTGGAGTGTTTGCATAAAAAAAAAAAGAGGAGACCCAAAATCAGCTTCCTAAATTATGCAATGAAAACAAAAAGCCTTTGGTTTCATTGGATTTGAGTACATCTAAGCCCTCGGTAAAAGGTGATAACTAACCCCAACGCTTGATTTAAAGCAAGAAAACTATGGACCCTTGGATTTATGTGCAGTATATTTCGGAAGGCAAAAGACAATTTCGAAAACTTTAAGGAGAAAACGCTAATATTGTAATTTTGTTCTAGATAGTTCTTGATGTAACTATCTTTCTTTGTACTCCCTCCGTTCCAAAATAATTGTCCATTTTGAGATTGCGCGTCATTTACAACGACTTATATCTTTTAATGTGAATCTCAAAAAATATGCATTATAGATTTTGTTTGATAGATCTCATTGAGAACTTTTATACAGTGCAAAAAAAAAAAATTATCTCGATAAATACATTATTTTTTAGTTTGAAAATTACACGGAGTTTTGTAGTGGACTATCAATTTGGGACGGAGGGAATACTTATTTATATCAAATAATATTTATTTAATTGCTGCAATTTTTGTTTATATTGAGTTTATTTTACAACACAAATTTGAAATTCAAATACTCCCTCCGTCCCAATTTGTTGGGCTTATTTATCTTTTTGGACATCTAAAAAAATTGTCTATATCTCATAATCTACAATGTTTATACGATTTCGAAATCTTTGTTTAACAAAATTAATTGAGATCTATCAAACAAGATCCATATTAAATATAAAAAAAATTATAAATTAAAAGATATCGATAAATTTCTGAGCTTTTCAAAAAAATAAAATAGGCCTAACAAATTGAGATGGAAGAGGTATTTTTTAAGAAAGAGAAGTCAAAAGTCATATTAAGAGTCAATGACAAGGACAAGAAAAAGACCTAAGATAGAAGACCAACCAATTGCAACTCTACTTGCTTTTTTGTTTGTTTCTTTGTACTCCCTCAACAACCAAAATTAATACTCCTAAATAAATACCCACAGAAATAACAACTGTAGTAAACCCACCATGCTAAGCAAAACCATACCACCGGGAGACGAGTAAGGAATATATTCCAAGGGCTTTCCGTCAACCCCACTTTTTTTTTTTTTTTTAATTATATATTGAGGGTTATTCTCGTGAGAAGTGGGAGTGCTGCCTTTCTCCCCCTACTTTTCCCTAAAACGATATTGTTTTGTTCATTTTTTTGGTACACCTCCAAAGCTTTTAATGACTCTATTTGGACCATTCTCGTGTCTATTAAAATTATTCATTTGTAGAGCTCAATTATCAGATTATCTTTGACATATTCTTTTTATTTTGGTAATATCGATGATTATATAATTTGAATCAGATTTTTTTAGATAATTGACAATCATATATTATTCATGCTCAATTAAGTTAAATTGATAATTTACATGAATAATCATCTCAATAAACTCTATACAATGAATAAATTAAGGGAATTGAATTTCACACCCCACATTTCAACATCTGCACTCCTTTTTTGTTTTTATTAGGGTGAAATTACTGAAATACCATTCCATTTCAATATCTGTATCCCCCAAGGGATTATAAAAGGGAGGGATATTTAAGTAATTTTACCCTAATAAAAATAAAAAGGGGGTGCAGATGTTGAAATGGGGGTGTGAACTTCAATTCCCTAAATTAAGATTATTAAGTTGGACCAATGATTATCTAAGTAGGAAAAATTGGACTGCCACTTTAGCATAACCAATAGTATATACTCTATTCGTCCCAAATTTCTTGTCCATTTCTGTGTATGTATGTTAATTACTTATGTATCGTGAATAATAAAAGTGAACAATAAATATGGAACGGAGGGAGCGTATTTTTATTATTTTATTAGTTTTTTTCCCTTGAATTTTGGTTACATTTTCATATTTAATCAAATCATGTATTATACTCTTGACAAATAATTTAAGAAAAGGTTTTGCTAACGGGTGTACCATTACATCCGTTAAGAATACAAAAAAGTACATGTGTTAGATCCTACTTGTACTTTAAAGTATAAATGAGAACCACAAATATATTTTTTTTATACCATTAACGGGTGCAATATTGTAGTCGTTAGCATTTTCAGTACTACTAGAAAAAAAGTACGATGAATTTTCATTTAAAAAAAAAAACACCAAACACAAGAAGTACTACGTGGTTGAGTATAACGGTGGTGGGCCCAATGGAGAACAACAAAATTATCCCCACTACCAGAACACGTTTCCCCATCCCGCGGGTTTCCTTGATGGATGATTCTGGAAGGTTTCAGTCCAACTTTACGATCCCCCCAAAACACCCCTGCCTTCCTTCCACAATCCCAAACCTGGACCTGGGGTTGGTGCTGCGCAGCGTGATGTGCGGCGGCTTTCGGCACCGCGCTGGCGTTGTTCCGACGATCCGAGACGTCCACCACGTAGAGCTCGTCGAGTACTACAACCCTATCAAAAATCAACTCGATCGGATATCGTTAAGGGCCTCATCGGAACGTATATAATTTGAGAAAAAATGGAACACACATAACTTGAAACACTGGATGATAACTATCAAACCAATATTTTTTAAGTTATTTGTGTTCCGATGACACACTTAACGATATCCAATCGAGTTGATTTTTGATAGGATTGTAGTACTCGACGAGCTCTACGCAATGGACGTCTCGGATCGTCGAAAAAACGCCGCCGCGGCGACGAAAGCCGCCGCACAGCACACTGCGCAGCACAAGGCTGCGCAGCACCTCCCCCAGATCCTCCCAAACCTACCCCACACCCGCTCCCCCCTCTAGATTCTTTGCTTTTGGATGCAGCATGGCAATGTTAGAATATTATTACTATTTTGGTTTTTTTTTTTCTTTAAAAAAAAAAATAGTATTCCATTAAGTATATGTTAATTTAGTCAAGATTTTCATAATTATCTAGGTTCTTAGTTTCATCTCTTGACCTAGTATTTCTATTTTGGTACGTTGCTAAAGTCGAGAAGAATTAAACTTGATTTTATTGGTATGTTGCTTAGTCGAGAAGGATTAAACTTGATTTTGTTTCCATATGTATGTTATTTCCATTTTAGTATTTTAGGAGTATTGATTCTATTCTTATTCATGTTTCTATGATGCGTCGCTTCCTTCAAGACGAAGTAGCTACAAAATCCTTTTCCACTAAGTAAGGGTGTTTCCGTCATTTCACCCCATCACAGTTAACACCCCCCATACCACTATAAATACCCCCCCTTTTCTCGTACTCCGACACTTCAAGATTTTTGCGCACACTATTCTTAATTTCTTATTTCTAGAGAGAGAGAGAGAGAGAGAGAGATGGACCGAGGTAGTTACGGCCGAGGTGGCGGCGGCCGAGGCGGTGGCGGCCGAGGAGGAGCGAGAGGAGGGAGGAATGTTGGTCGAGGAGGCGATCAGAATCAACAACAGCAGTATAATTATCAGCAGCAGCAGTACCAAGGTGGGGCCCCACGGGGAGGAGGAGGAGGAGGAGGACGGGGTAATAGGGGTCCCACTCCCAGTTACACTCCGGCTCCGTCTGCTGCTACTGTCCAAGCACCACCGCCTGCTCAGGCGTGGGGTCCACGTCCTCAGGGCGGTGGGCCCGCCTACAGGCCCTCACCCCCGTCCGGTCAAGATTTGGGAGGACGCGGCGGAGGAGGAAGAGGGGCGTGGGGTGGAAGGGGGTGGGGCCCTGCTTCAACTGTGCCGCCTTCTACTTCAACTCCGGTTCACTCACAGAGGCCTGCTGAACCTCGCCCTGGTATAGATCCCTAAACCATTTCTGTGCGAATGTATTGTTTCTATACAGATAATAATACTCCCTTGGTTCCTAAACGAATGGCCTTTTTGTTTTACGTGCAATTTTTAACTGATTATATCATTCGTTCTATACTAATTTTTCATGATTTCGAAAATTTTATTTTCAAATTAGATCCTTATTGCATATTTTTTAGATCCATATTAAAAGATATAATCGGTTAAAAATTGCACGTAAAGGTATTTTTTAGGACCGGAGGGAGTAGAATGGAAGATAGTTGCGGTGCTATGATGGGTTCTAGATACCCAAAAGATTGTAAGTAATTGGGCCTGATAAGTTTGAGAATTAGTTGATGTGCATGTAAGCTGGCCCAAGAGTTTCTTTGCGGAAAAAGTGGGAATAATGGATCCGTTTCCGTTTATGTTATCTTCATGATGATCATTCATTGACTTTCGATTTTGTTAAGTGTGCTTTGAGGGTTTTGTTCAATTTTGGGGGGAGTTGTGAATTGTGATCGTGTTGATTAGGGCTTTCTTCTTGTTGTTTTACTGATTATTTCTAATTATTTGATTGTTATTTAACTCGGTTTCGTATGTGGTTGTTTACAATGTTGATCAATCTGTGGACATAGGGAGAATGTTGATCCACTTGTTCAGCTTTTTAAATTTTGTTGGGGTCTCTTGAATTGATTTTTGTTGGATTTTGTACTTGGTTTTGTTTTCTTGGCTGGTAAATTAAAGGAATTAATAAAACCTCACATAATTTCAGGGTTTATTGGTTTATTATCTGATTAAATGGACTTATTCAATAGCCTGTTTGGACTGGGTGATTTGGTGAGTAATTAATAAGAACAAAAGGGGCAGAGCCGGCTCATAGATTTCGGAGGCCTAAATCGAACTTATTAAACGAGGCCTACCCTATATTTTGCATACAAAAATTTGTCAATAAGAAGTCTTTATAAAAACCATCACAAAAGATTTATCATTACAAAACAGAAAATACTAACCTATAGTTATCCAAAAATATACAACCGCTACAATATTTCAAAATCCATCATTTGAACCTTTGTCTTCCCGCACTTTTAGCAGCAAACATATTAATTAAGTCTTCATAATCAAGCATATTCACCACATCCTTCTCAATGGACAAAATAGCCAATCCATTTAACCTTTCTTGAGACATGGTCTAGTATATATATATGTAGGATTCCTAAATAATTGGGGGCCCTAAAATTTTGATTTTTTGGTGGGCCTAAATCCCATGCTTCTTGAGATTCATGCCTAAGCCGGCTCTGAAAAGGGGAGGGAAAAGGGAACCTGTCACTTGTTTGGATTGTGAGAAGGGAAGAGAGAGGATGGACTCATAAAAACCCCATTCCATTTCTCACCGAATGTACTGACATTTGGTGACAAACACCAATCAATCGTGTTCTTTTCTCACCTGCATTCCAAACAGATAGTACCTCTTTACTCCATGACTAGTTTTTTCTATGTTGTTTCATGTTAATAATCCAGGTTTGAGGGAAAGCTGATTAGTTTCTTAGAAAGTCTCATTCATAATCACAGAGTGTCTCCTTTTGAAAAAAATCATTTTGTTGCCTCTCGTGAGCATACGCTTTTGACTGCTTGTTATGGAGCTCTTTTGATAATTTGGTTTTTTATGGTCAGCTTTAATTAGTTGGAAACTTGGCTTTTTCTGCAGATCTTTCTGTTGTTAAAGACATGCAGTCATTGAGGTTATCGGAACAGCCGGCTGCACCATCTGTTGTACGAACTAAGGAGAGCAGCCTGCTTCCTGTGAAACGACCTGACAGAGGTGGCACACTTGCCATCCAGCGTCCCAACCTTCTTGTCAATCATTTCCCTGTGCAATTCAATGCAAAGACGGTGATTACACATTACGATGTAGATATCAAATTAGAGGATCCTCCGAAGAAGGGCCGTTCTTCCGAAATCCACAAATCCCATCTCCGTATGATCAAGGATAAGCTGTTCTCCGATGATCCTTCTCAGTTTCCTCTGTCGAGCACTGCTTATGATGGCGAGAAGAACATATTCAGTGCAGTGGAACTTCCCACTGGGACATTCAAAGTGGAGTTTGCGATAGCGGAAGATGTGAACAATCGTTCCTACTCTGTTACTATTAAGGAGGTTAATAAGCTGCATTTTGGCAAGCTGAAGGATTACTTAAGTGGGGATGTCCTATCCATTCCTCGTGATATACTGCAGGGTATGGATTTGGTAATGAAGGAGAATCCCTCTAGGCAGAGAATTCCTGTTGGTCGTAGCTTTTATCCCAAAACATCCAATAGAAGAGACGATCTTGATGGTGGAATTACAGCTTCTAAAGGATTCCAACAAAGTCTAAAACCCACAGCGCAGGGTCTTGCAATGTGTTTGGATTACTCAGTTTTAGCATTTCACAAGCGCTTGCCTGTTTTAGATTTCCTCAAGGAATTTGGGCGATTCAAAGAGGTGAATGACGTGAACACGTACAGAAATCAGGTGACGGATACACTGAAAGGGTTGAAAGTTACAGTTACTCATCGTGTTACCAAACAGAAATACACGGTTGTGGGTTTAACTGCTACAACGCGAGATTTGTCATTTGACGTTGAGGATCCAGATGGCAAGGCTCCACCGAAGAAAACTAAAGTTGTTGACTATTTCAGGGAGAAGTATGGGAAGGAAATCATGCACAAAGATATTCCCTGCTTAGATTTGGGGAAGAATAACAAACCAAACTATGTACCGATGGAATTCTGTGTCATGGCTGAGGGGCAGAGGTATTCTAAAGAGGACCTTAGCAGAGAAGGATCCGCGTTGTTGAAGAACATGTCGCTGGTTCCACCAAAGGACAGAATGAGCACAATCTATGAAATGGTGCGGGCTAATGATGGGCCATGTGGGTATGTAACATACTTGAGACCTGTATGTTTCATGTTTGCTTCTTGAAAGATATTTGCTTCTTCTACATGCTGTGGTTTGTGGTTAAATTGACGTGGATAATTTATTTAGTCTATTATTTTCAGCACATGATGTTTTTATTGTGAAGCGAAGTCCCACATTGTCTGGTTACCAAAGTAATATAAAGTATATAAGCGTGAGGGCACCCTCACTTCATAAGCTAGCTTTTGGGGCTGGGTTCTACCCAAGACCGTGTAACATAGTATCAGAGTTGGTACCAGGGATGGGTAGGGTGCGTGTCTTGCTACCGAGTGAGCACCTTGCGCGTGAGGGAGGGTGTGAAGCGAAGCCCCACATTTCCTGGTTACCAAAGTAATATAAAGTATATAAGTGTGAGGGCACCCTCACTTCATAAGCTGGTTTTTGGGGTTGAGTTCTACCCAAGACCGCGTAACATTTATCCCTACTTTTTTCTCCATCTCGTGAAGCTTAGTTGACAATGGAAGTTTTTTTTGGCCCCCGGATCTGGTATGTAGTGATAATTTCAGCATTTGTTGGTGTGTCTTTTGCATAAAGCTAGTTTGTTGAGGATTCTTTGAAATTGGTGTATTTCATGCTTATTTTTGTCCTCAATAAATCCATGTTTTGAAGCTCTATTTGAATTAAGTTTTTCTTGTTCTCGTCCCTAATCTGATTCTTATTTATCATTTGTTTCTGAGGTCTTGTGCCCAAAGCTAATCCGTTGAAGGTGGTTTAAATGGTTTATTTCATGCTTGATTTTTTATCCTCCATCTTTTATCCTTCATGTTCTGGACATGTGGTGCTTGTTTGTATTGACCTTTGTTTTTGCTTCTTTTCCATTCTCAAAATCTGTTTCGGAATTTTCTACGACCTCTACGTACTTGTCATTACTTGTGCTCCTCCAGTATTTTCATTGTCATATAGCAAAAGAAATCTTCGTAGACATGGCTATTTTTGTCTTGATTATGAGTTGATGAAACCATTGCCTAAATTTTGCATTCATTTTATTTTCCTAAATCTAGCTTGTTTAAGGGAGTTTCTTATTAGTTCTCATTACACTTGCTCTACTATTTTTGCACAGGAAATAATAGAAATTGCAAATGTTATGAGATACTTCTATTTCTTTTGAAAATTTGCTCTGAAGCATTAGTTAAGGACATACATTCTACTATCATCAGTGTCCCTTGTATTTCATTATTGGTAACCTTATTATGTGGTAGTTATGCTTGATGAGGCCCAAATATCATCAGTACTGGTTGACTTGACCAGCAAGCTCACATCTGACTTGAATTAAAAATTCACAATCACATTCTTTGATTCGGTTACCTTCCTTGTGTACTACAAATTCGGTGAGCTGGTGGCTGGCAAATATTCATTATGGTGTTGTTGCTTTTGCATAGATCTTACTTGATTTAATTACTTTCTTTTTTGGTTAACTTACTTGTCAGTGGGGATGTTGCTGAAAATTTTGGAATCCAAGTCATCAAGAACATGACGAAAGTGCAAGGCCGTGTCATCGAGCCACCTCTATTGAAGCTTGGCAACATGGAGGAAGTGAGACTTAACAACGAAAAACGCCAATGGAACCTTGTTAAGAGCTCGGTCGTGGTAGGCAAACCACTTGAGCGATGGGCTTTAATTGATTTCAGTAAAGGGGATCGTGTCCAACTGAATGGTTACAGATTTGTTCCGAACCTTATGAACCGTTGCGAAAAGCTTGGGTTCCCCCGTGTGGAGGAACCCCTGGTTTATGAATTAACTACCATGAGACCATTCTCCAACATCAATGACCTCCGTGGACTTCTTCTTAGTGTTGTTGCAAAGGCTAAAAGGGAAAGCCAGGGTCGACTGCAAATGATTGTCTGTGTGATGGCTAAGGTTGACCCTGGGTACAAGTGCCTCAAATGGCTCTCAGAGACAGAGATTGGAATAGTGACTCAATGTTGTTTGTGCAAGCATGCAAACGAAGGAAAAGATCAGTATCTCGCCAATCTGTCCTTAAAAATAAATGCCAAGCTTGGAGGAAGCAATTATGAGCTCAGTAAACCGCTCCCCCGTTTCCAAGGTGAGGCCCATGTTATGTTCGTTGGGGCCGATGTCAATCACCCTTCTGCGCGGAATCGCAACACGGGAAGTCCATCTATAGCAGCAGTTGTTGCCACTGTTAATTGGCCTGCTGCAAATCGTTATGCTGCCCGGGTTTGCCGCCAGTACCACCGCTCGGAAAAGAAGAGCACGGAAAAGATTTTGAACTTCGGAACCATGGTTTTGGAGCTTGTCCAAACTTATGAGCGGATTAACAAAGTAAAGCCTCAGAGAATTGTGGTCTTTCGCGACGGTGTGAGTGAGGGCCAATTCGATATGGTTCTTAACGAGGAGCTGTTTGACCTGAAAAAGGCATTTGATGCAGAAGGTTATCGCCCCACAATCACTCTTGTTGTGGCTCAGAAGCGTCACCAGACCCGTTTGTTTCCTGAGACCAAGAACGATGGTGGTACCAATGGGAATGTGCAGCCGGGGACGGTTGTCGACATAGTGATCACTCATCCCTTTGAGTTTGACTTTTACCTCTGTAGCCATTACGGGAGCTTGGGAACTAGTAAACCTACCCACTACTATGTCCTTTGGGATGAGCACAGATTTACATCTGACCAGTTGCAGAGGCTGATTTATGAACTGTGCTTCACCTTTGCTCGATGCACAAAACCCGTTTCTTTGGTCCCACCGGTGTACTATGCGGATCTTGCTGCTTATAGAGGACGCATGTTCCAAGAGGCCATGGAGTTATCTCACGATTCAGCAGCTTCTCCGTCTTCTTCGACGTCCTTGTCCTCTGTTTCGTCGTTTGGTGACGGGTTTTTTAAGTTGCATCCTGAACTTGAGAACGATTTTTTTTTCATTTGAAGGCTCCAAATGGTCGTCGAATCATCTCCTTTGGCTATGTTGAAAACAGAGAAGGGAGATTCTGCTTGTTACTTTTTTTGCCCAGCAGCCGAGGATCACATCTCCTTTTCTTCACTGTTCAGGAGTTTGTGCTTGAATCTAACGGTTTAGATTTCAATCTGTATCTGTTTCTGTGATATTATGTGTGTTCTAGGGTTATGGGGTGTTTTTTCTTTTTCAAATAAAGGGTTTATAGTGTTTTTTTCCTTCTTCCAAAACTGCATGGGTTATGGTGTCCTGGGTTTCATGTTTTGTGAACTGAGCGGATCCTACTGTGGGGTTAGCACATCTACCTAAATAAAAAGAAAACCTGGTCCTCGTAATATTTCTCTTTTGCTTTTGTTGGTACTTCAGTGATATTCCGAGTGCAGCCACTTTGTATATATTGTCAAAGGTTAGGTCTTTCTTCAATCATCCCCGCCCATATCCTCAATGATTGGGGACTAGATGGATTCTGTTATTGTTGTTGTTGCTTTTGTTGGTACTTCATTATTGACACTTTCAGAAGACTGATCCTCCTTTATTAGTGTTTTATATTGTGGGGAAATTTTCTATTTTTCTGGAGATTAGGTTATGCAAACAGGTCATGTATGCATGCGTGTATGTCATGTTCGCACGAGTGCTAATTTATTTATTTTTAATCCATCTTTATTTCACTCCAGACAATCACAGCATAGCTTATCGGAGATTCAAATATAGTTTCATTGTTCATTACTCCGGTTACTTAACTCGTCTCCTCTATTTCCAATCTTTATCCTATCCTTCATTTGCCTTACGGGTACTATCTTTGAGAAGCAAAATTGCAGCCAATCTTCGGTAGGCCGCATCGTAACATAGTCCATTTTCTAAATTATATTGCCTATCCATTTTTGTAAAATAAATGGTAGTATCTGATTATACGGCTACCAATGTCCAATCAATTTGATTTTTTGCATGAAATCATGAATGATCTACTCAACATTCTCGGCAAAAATGAACCAGTTCAGATAACAAACACAGATTATAGAAGGCTCACAATTGAACAGTGCCATCCGTCTAAATTTCATTGGTACAAATGGACAATCATCTATTTACTTCGGGTAGAACACAATCCAGGCTTTACAAAAGGAAAATGCGGTCCAGAGAAATTGGATCTGGGGTAACCATAGTGACCCAAGTCACTACATTCCTGTAGTGACCTCAATTGTGGGTCCTATGAAATCTTCATTTAGAATCGGAACCGCACAATTTGTTGAGAATGTTGAGTAGTTCATTCATGTAAAAAATCAAATTAATTAGATATTGATAGCCATATGTTCGGACTTCGGATACCATTTATATGGATGGCCAATATCATTCGGAGAATACACTGTAAGATAAATTTGTCTCAATTGTGTTTCTACAAATCTCCGATGATCATAATTTTTGTACCCATAATGTGCTCAACATTCTTGAAAAAATGAACGGTTCCGATTCTAAATAAAAATTCCATAGGATCCATAATTGAGGTCACTACGGAAACGTAGTGACTTGACTTACTACGGAAATCTCATGTCCAGAGAAACTCGGCACTAGACAGATTGGGTGAAGATTAATATACATTGGGCAAGAGGACTTTCCAGCATCAAGGACTTGAGTTCTGATGATGAATATGAGTTTCATTAGGAAGATTTTCAAACTCGAGAAACCGGTGCATCGAACCGCTTGTGATGATTGAAATGAGCTCTCTAGCAGTCCATGTCACTTGGGATAGATTCCGAAGATGGTCCATCATCAGCCCTTTATCCGCGAGTGAGATTTCGGACAAACATCCTGTGAAAAGAAAGTTATCGGCCAAAACCCGTCAAGAAAAAAGTTGCCACATCATCTTTTCGCAGCACTAACAAATGTGGAGTACCAAAAGAATGCTCACCCGAACACTTTATGAGAGCTAGCAAAGTGATTGAAGCAAGCACCCTCTCTTCAAGAGCTCTGTCACGGTTCAACGATTCGATCAAGCATGGAACAACGGTTGAGCATGCTTCCGATTGAAGATTTTCATCGCCAACTGAATGGAGATAACTGCATATCCATGAGACAGTAACTAGGCTTGCTCGTGCCAAACACGGAATACTATTGGCTATGGAATCACAAAGTGCTGATAGGAATCTCTTCTTGCCGCTTGTAAGCAAGACTATAGCTGCTTTCCTTTGCCAATTTTGCATTTCTTTGTCCTCGTAATTCTGCACCAGTGTCATACAACACATTTTGACAATAACTAGTAGAACATTCTAATTTATTTCAAGCAACGAGAAAAATTACCGAATTCATCAACTCAGCAACAACAATATCCTTCCCCTGGAACGAATCATCTAAGTTCTCATCAAAACCAGCTTGCTTCAAAAGCCATTGTTCTGTTGTTGCCTCTCCCGTGTATGAAAAACGGCCTCCCAACATTAGTAGAGCTCTGGCTGATTGTTCTTGGACAAATTCATTACACACTTGACTATCCAAAGTTGCAGTTATTGTCTCCACTGCCTCTTGTCTATATACACTGCACTTCAGAGGATCTCCCTGTAACATAACTGCTACTAGATGAGAATCTCCCTCATGTTAACCATTTGTTTGAGCAAGGCACAAAGTTACAATCTTTTTTCCATTGAAATCGATGAAACTTTTCTGTTTCCTTAGAGACTAAAACAAAACACACAAATCCAGTGTTTCTGATGAAGAGACCAAAGCTGTGTCAACACTCAACACTGATTCGAAATGTATAAGACAATATTTGACAAATTTTGTTTCCAGATGAAATTTACCTTTTGATTTTATAATTGTTAATTTTTGCAAATTAGTGAATCTATCTATAAATCTGAATAAAAATTACCAGAAGATCAAGCTGTAACAATACGGCTGCAACCACTGGGCGCTCCTCAACTCGAGCCTTTTGGAGATACACAAACAAGATATGCATGGTGTTCAAGCTTCTCCACCCACTTAGTAATCCTTGTAAGAATCTTATTGCCTGTTTCCTTCTGTCATATATAATTCCGCTTCACTAATTTACCAATGAAATGCTAAGCCGTATTTGGATCAAGGACTTGGGTACTGAAAAGAAAAAAAGGAAAGAATACAAAATTACCTGTTAAGGAATAGCAACTCAGTTAGAAGCGCAAAAGCAAGCGATTGAGAATTCTTGTCGTTTCCCGAAACAAGGAGTTCAAGAATAGGACCCTTGTTCAGGTTTGAGGCTAAATAGCGCCGGCAGCTTCCATCAGCACGAATGCAACAGAAAATGATTGAAGCAGCTTTACTCTTCTCACTAACATGCCCACTCTCCATCCTTTTCACCAACATGCTCAGCCCCCCAATAGAAACAATTTGCCTAGCATTCTCAAAATTCTTGTCTTCGTCAAAACCAGTAACAAGTTGATTCAACAAGTAATATGCAGCCTCTTGAGGACTGCACTGAACTGCTAATAAAGTTTGCAACTGATCTCCAAACTCCAACACTCGAAGGACTAGTGGAACCCACTCGATTGATGCCAACTGTTTTGCCTCCGGCTTCACTAGATAAAGAAGAACAGCTGCTTTTAGAAACAGACTGCTACTCCACAGTAGTCTCATGAAGATAACAAGCTGCGGATCTGAATTCAGTATTATGTGCCTATTCGCTTCGTTCCTCGTAACAAATTCTGCTAAAAATGAGAGAGTCAATTCTAGAACCTCATCATTGTTGGAAATGAACAAAACCTGTAGCATTCCCTCCATTACTGGTGCATTTGACATTGTTTTCTCAATGTTGGCATCTCCATGTGAATCAAGCCAAGTTTTGGTGATCACACGGATTGCCATTTCACAATCGGTTAGGCTCTCCGAGGAGCAAATTGTCATTATTGCCCTTCTGAGATCACTAGGAGGAACATGGGTTTTCTCTGTCATAATTAGCTCATTTAGCCCCCTATGACTGTTTTGCACCAAGCATTGTGTTGGTTCACTTCTGCAGGTAAAAAACCGAAAAGAGTCTGACTTGCGTGTCTCAGGCGACAATTCAGATTTCGGGTTTCTGTAGTTTTGCCTTGATGATCTTGTTTGTGACATAGTTTTATCCTGTTAAGGTTAGGAAAGAGGTTAATTAATTGATATATTCCCCACAGTCATTTCAAAACTGAGTACTTTTGTATGAGATAGGTACCCACTTCAGGATAACAATGCTGAGCTTTTTGATCTTCGTCCTCCAGATCCCATGGATTTACCGAAGCTCGACTTCTGTTATCAAGTCCCATAGACCTCCTCTCGACCCGTGCAGAGCCAAAAACAGTTCTATATCTTCCAAAATTAAACAAAAAATACAGAAAACAAATGCACCTGTTAAGGTATTTTTTCATACACTGTCTAGACATAATAAGAGCAAGTCAATCTTAAAAACTTACAACGGTTTGTTGTCGGGTGAATGGGAAGTGAACGAATCCAATGATCTCCTCCTCGACAATTCATTACCGGGTCTAGAAGGCAAAGGCACAGCAGGAGCAGGAGGGGCTTGAGCACCAACTTTAAGCCATTCTATGTAGTACAAAGCAAACTGAGCAGTTCCCATGTCCATTTGGTCATCATAAGCCTTGCTCAAATCCTTCATCTTCTTTTCTTTATCAAAACACACAGAGTTTGACAGAAACTCTTGTTCTTTACCAAACCAAATCTTGATATGCAGAAGATGGGGAAGAAAGAAATGCTCCCAGAGTTCAGGAAGCAAGTGGGTCCGGGCAACAAACGGCGAATCACAGAAAACTTGAAGCAAATGACTTGAGGAAATCCTATCATTTTTCTCAAGCTTGTACACTATTGATAAGTAGAGCTGTGCACAAGCAGAGAGATGGGAGTTTGGTGTTCCACAAGTGGAATTAGAAACAATGCTCAAAAGCCCAACTGAGTTCCTCAATGACTTCATCATTGATTCACTCCTAGTCCCTGGATTTTCAACCAGTTTCTCAATACTCCCAATACAAATTTCCATGTTTGCAAAAACCCCATAATCCAAATCCTCATTACTCCTCCTTTCCAAACAAGAATGGCACTTTTGCTTAATAGATTCGCGAAAACTTTCGTCTTTTAAGTACCTTCCAATGTACCCACTCAAAATGGAAACAACTGCTCGAACGGCAACTTCATCAATTGCTGGTTCATCTCTCCTTGAACCAACACTCTTAGAATCTGAACTCCTTCTGTTCAATGAAACTCCTGAATACCCATTTAGTAGAACCCTCTTTAAAGCCTTGTGCTTGGAGCTATCGAAACATATCTTGTCGTCGCAAATGTATAGAGGCAAGGCAATGGACTCATTTTCTGGTCTTTTGTTCCTGTCCCTGAATCTAACTTGTTTTTGGGTTTTGAGGGATTTTCCTTTCGCGAATCCTTCCTCTGACAGCAATTCTTGGAGAGATGCCATTTTTTTCTGATGGGTTTTTGAGATTGTGGTGATAGAGGGGAAGATGAGGATGCAAACATTCTTGCAAAGACACAAAAGATAACAGCTGTTGGGAGGAAGAAAGTGCAATAGGTGGTGATGGAGGACAGAGGAATGAAGACAAAGATTGGTTTTGGTGTTATTTTCCCACTTTAACCATTTGTAGGACAGCCACAGTAGTTTTTTCTGTTTGCAATTCCGGTTTCGACCGGTATGGGTGGTTCAGTGTGTGGGGTCCATCTCCATCCAAAACTGTTCTCTTTGTGTTTTTTGTTGAGGAAAATTAACACAGTTATATATATGAATGACAATGAATTAAGGTTAAAAGATAATCTGGTATGTGATTAGAGAGGTCCTAAAGTTGTTATTGTCTTCCCATGCAAGGATATTGACGAACAATCAACAACTCCAAGATATAACCTAAATCACGGTCAAGCCTTCTTGATGTTTGCGTCCACCGAAAGTAGTATGAACCGTTTACAATCGAAGTTGCCCGAATATATAGGAAAACATATATGAATCCAATAATCAGAGAAAAGGACAAAAGAGAGACGAAGTTTGTATATTACTACATTTATCTTTAATGTTAGAAACATAGAGCCTTATATGGGCATATGTTGTACCTCTTCACAACCTTTAATGAAGAGACACCAATTTAAATGGTGACTCTTGGAATTAATAAATAGTAAAATATTTAAAAGAAGTGTTAAAACTTAAATATTCCAACATGTTTTCCCATAACGTTTTAACCATTTTGTAGGTCAGCAGCAGTAGACAGTAGTTTTTCCGTTTACAAACCGCTTTGGACCGGAATGGCCGGTTCAGTGTTGGTGTTTTTTCCCACTAACGTTTTTAACCATTTGTAGGACAGCAGCAGTAGTTTTTCTGTTCGCAAACCGTAACCAGAATGGCCGGTTCAGTGTGTGTGGTCCCACTCCATCCGGTTCAGTGTGTGTGGTCCATCTGCATCCAAAACTATTCTGTGATTCATCATTAAACTCACCAGAAAAAGTTCTGAACTTCTTTTGTTAAAATCATCATTCTTTTGGAAGCCTCGTTGATTTTGGAATGGAAGCCCTTGAAGAATGAGAAAGCAGTTAGGAGGCCAAGAACATGTCAGCTGTCAGCATGTTGACTTGAAGTGATTAACCGTGAGAGGATTAGAAAAAACAAATAACTATGTATTCGGGTCATCGTGTGCGCTCATTGATTAATTGAGGAAACCAGTTTATCCCTGTACTTTTGTATTTTTTTTTACGTGCATTTTGTGGACCTAATGTGTTGTACTGTGCAGCGTAGCATCCTAGCCATCCAAAAGTGTTTTTAATGATCCGGATTCACAGACGCTTTCTTACCGGTCAAAATTAATTCTTACAGGAAGAAAGTTTCAACGAATCTGAACTATTAATTTCCGAGATAAACCGCTACGATGTGCGCTGCAAGGACCCCGTGTCCCATTTTGTGCGGATTGCTTAACCAGTAAATCTATGTCTTTAACAAATTCATTACTCTACCCAAGAGAATGGTGACAAATCAAATATCCTCACAGGCGGAGCCAGAAATATCAATGAGTGGAGTCAAAATTACTTGTTTTGCAATAATCGTGAACATATATAATTTTTTCCAATGTAACATTAGAGTAATTGAACATTTTGAGGTCCTGTCACTTCCTACGCCTCTTATCAGTCACATATTTTCTTTAATCTAATGCGCGGTTTCATAACACGATATTTAAACGATTACGTGAATTTGCACGAGATCTCTGTGCCTAAAATTCTAATCTCTATTTCTCAATATGTTTACTCAAGCGATTATACTTTAGGATGTGAGAGTTGGCTCATAATTGGACCTAATTTGGGTGTGCTCCTTGAAACCTTAGTTTGCGCACAACATAGGACTCATTTATGATTTATAATCTCTCATCACACTGCAATTTAATTAAAGTACATCTAAACATGGGACAGATGATCTAGGGTGCAGCCTACAGCACGTGCTGCACAGAATCACAGCCGTCCACAAGTGTTTTGAATGGTCCGGATTGAAAACAAACTATTCACGTGAATAGTCTGTTTGAAATCTGGGTTGTCCCAGATTCTGAGCAGCATCTGTTGTGCACTGGCTGCACAGTAGGCCCCCCGCGTCTGACGATCTAGCTGGCTCTCACAGTGTATTGTTTCTTCTTTGTGTGTGTTTTTGAACTGCAGAAAATTTGCTGGCTCTCACAGTTGAGCAACATGGGACATTATGCAATGGAGTACTTAATGATTGTGTAACTATATCATGCCTGGTGGTAAATTGATTGGGACGAATCAACTTTCCTTCACAGAATCCTAAGAAATGGACAATGGACAAATTCCGACGTTAGATGAAACAAAAGTACAGAACACTTTGTCAGATAATTGGTTCTATGTTCTAACTAGGTTTTTGCCATATGGGGACCAGAAACAAAGAACGATTGGGTTCTACATATGATATGACAAATAAAATTAGAAGATGCTGAAGTAAAATCTCTCGTCCGTTGGATTGAAATGCGAAGCTGTTCAGTGATGTGGATCTAACAGTTGAAACTTCCAACTGCCAATAAACGTACGCGGTACGTCCACAAGTTTTTGTTTTTTTTTTGGTCCACAATTTTTGTTTGAAGTCTTGATAAATAACTCGTCAAACTTAGGTAAGAAGTCGAATGTCTTCAAACGATTGGTTCTCTTGTCTGCTTATGACCACCATAGAGCAGACGCAGTTAATTTCACAATGTCACATAATTCTTCAGTAATACGGTTCTCTCTCGTTCTCGATTCTTACTATATGCTCTCACTTTCGCAAGTTTTAGTAGTTCTCAACCATTGGATGACGTGACTTTTAAAATTTTCAATACCCAATTTCCTTTGAAACTTTGTCTTGGTTCAATTTCACCCATTGGATGACCGTGACTCTTAAAATTCTCACGTGATTCAACGGTCAAAAAATAGTATATGGGTACATGGAAATATATGCATAGAAGATTTGAGGGGACAAAGCATGAGGCTTTAGTTATGGAATTGGAACTCGTGTTTAATACATACAAATGTATGATTGGTGGTTTAAAATATGAAAGGCTAGCTACAGGAGTATTTTTGTGGATGTATCGGAGAATCCTGTTCAATGATTCATGATTCCTATGACAGACAAATCCGATCATCGTCTCATCGAAAACATTTTGTTGTTTAAAACTTGTCAAGAACATCAAACAAGACGAAAGACACATTATCGGTAGAAGAATGAAACGCAAAACGCAAAACAAAATAGGGGAATGGCATTACTTACCTCACACATGGCGAACCCTTATGATTTACTCCTTCCGTTCCAAATTAATGGTCTATTTTCACTATTTGGCATCTCTCAAAGAATTGTCCATAACTTTCAATCTATGGTGCTTTTTATATCCAATATGGATCTTATTTGATAGATCTCAATTAGTTTTTTAAAACAAAATTTTCGAAATTGTAAAAAACATTATAGATTGTGAAATATAAATAATTATTGAGGGGCACGACTGCTGAAAAAGAATCATTAATTTGGGACGGAGGTAGTAGTAATCGTCTACTACTAGTATAACATTAAAGTTATTAGTAAAAGTTTTGAAGTTACCATCACTTCCTACAATCACGTATTTCGTTACTCTTATTTGGGTTCATAACATGCTAGTATTTAGCCCTGCAGACATGTTTTGACCACAGGAACCATTAAACGATTGCATGAATGGGCACGAGATTCTCAGAACATAAAATTCTACTTCTATTCTTCAATAACTTCTCCACCGCACTATTATAAGGATTCCTTTAGTTCTAATCTTTCATCACGTTGAGCAATTTAAAGCTTCAAATAGGTTCATCGCTCCAGCCTACAATACAATTAATCCAGGACAAGGTATTACATTTGAAATTCCTATTTTTTCTAATCAATCGAATGCAAGAAAATGATGGGAATCAAAAGAACAATTACGAACACGCAATATATGTGGAAAATCCCGAATATGGTAAAAACCACGGGAAGGAATCAAAACACTAAATTTATCCGATTACAATCGACCTATACTTATAATGGAAAATCCTCTCAATTGACCCAAGAACCGATTGCCGAATCCACGTTCATCGCACCAAGTGTTTGATCGCCGCACGCCTTGAATCCTCAAGCCTTCCGAAATACTTCCAGAAATCCACCGGAAGAGTGATTCTATTGGTTGAATCAAAGATTGAAGAAACTTCTTGGAGTATTTGATTGTGTGACTCAATCCTTCATGTATGAACTCCATGACCCAAAAACCAAAGCCAAAGATGCTGCTCTATTTTTTTAACGTGAAAACAAAGGCTGCTAAAGATCTATATCTGCAACCCTAGCTGCTGCCCTTTAATAAACTTTGCCGACTGCTCGAGCACTTTCTTAACAGCCCATATGCTGGACCCGTGGCTTGAAAATGCTTGAGCACTTCGCCAAAACTTCTTTTCTCCAACAATTAACATCTAAAACTTGAGTAAACCTACCAAAAAAAACTTGAGTAAACCTACCAATCTACCTCTCAATTATATTGACACATTGATTCCATTCCACATCTTAAACAAACACTCTAAAATATAAGAAAAAGAAAAGACAACTTGATGAAAAAGGGAAACACATAAATGTGTGTTTTGACATGAAATTGCCAACCACGAGAGAGCTCGGCCTATGAAGCTTACAACATCCAAACAGGGGATAGATGATCTAGTTGACTCTCACAGTTGAGAAATATTATGTATTACTTAATGATTGTGTAAGTATATCATGTCTGGTGGTAAATTGTTATGCTAGAACACAGAGATGGGCTATTTGAAGTTGAAAAATCATTGTGTTAGGTTGAGAAATTGAGAAGAATATTTTGAGAAAATTTTTTGAGTTAGTGTTTGGATCTGTTTTTTTGAAAGAGAGTAGTAATAATTAGAGAGAGAGGTAATGAGTGGAGAGAGATAGAAAGAGAAATGAGAAAAATGAGGCTCTCGCTACATTATCTTTCTCCCCCTTCTCTCTAGAAAGTTTCCAGCGGCTAGGGTTCGAATTGGGGTGGGGGTAGGCCGGTAGGGGCTGTCCCCTCTCTCCTCCTCTTCATACCCGTTTGTTCTGCTTCTTGACTTGATCGACAGATTCAAGGTTTGGCTGAGGTTCGGTGTGGGGCTTGCTCCAACCCGCCTCTCCTCGTCTTCTCTAGACCCGGTGTTTGTGGCGGCGGCGTGGTTAATAATCAGAGGTTTGGCATAGAGATTTTGTTAGGTTTTTTGGTCTTTTCTTATACGGCTAGGTTTCCCCTATCCGTTTTCGTCCCGGTATGGTTTTCCTAGATTCTGTGGGTGCTGGTGGTGGGTAATAATTTGTTTGTTTAGTTGTTTGTTTGTGTGTTCTCGGATATGGTAGTCGATGCTCGTCGTGGAGGCGAGGTTTTACTGGTGGTTTTGCCGGCGGTCGTTGTCAATTTTCTTTGTGGTTGCTATCTTGCCTACCAGAGCTTCGCGTGTCAGCGAAGGCTTGCCTAGGAGTGGGTTTTAGTGCTTGTGGTTGCGTAGGCTCGCCGGCTAGTGTTTCTCTTCGGTGTTGTCCTTCTGTCACGAGTGGGTAGGCGAGCGAATAGCGGATATCAGATCCATTGATTTCATCTTGAGCTGAGTCTCGACTTTGAGCTGTTTTACCTCACTCGGGGATCTCTTTTACCCTTTCGATGGCTGGTTGTTCGCCCAACAATCTAGTTGTTGGTCTGCCTTGGGCAGGTGTGCCATATATTGAGCCTGTTAATTTGTGTATGCGCTCGCATCTAGAATGTGATGTGTTGGTTCACTCTTGTATTTTGTGATGCCCTCGAGTGTTTATTATGAATGGAATTGAGGCCTGATTTGGGGAAAAAAAAATAAACAGGTTTTTTGATTTTTTTGGGGGCAATAAACCAGGCTCCGTTGGCAAAAAAATCGGTATTGGTTTTTTGCTGACACGTTTTCTAAACCAACGGTTAAGATGGAGTCAGGACGCTAGATAAACCAAAAAAATCACTTTTTTGATCCGAAGGAGTTTATGGTTTATTGGTACATAAACCAAAAAACATGTTTTTTTTTTTTTGCCAAATCAGGCTTGACTCCTTTTCAAAAAAAAAAAAGATTAGAGAAGGAAATGTGAGTAATAATTTGAGGAACGAGAGATGGGAAAGAATCTTTTTGGAATTTTTTTTTTTAAAAATGGGAAGCGAACAAAAGCCTTAAACTTTCCTTCATAGGATCCTAAGAAATGGACAATGGACGAATTTCTACGTTAGATGGAACAAAAGTAGAGAACACTTGTCCTTCAATTGGTTCTAAGTTCTAACTATATGCCATATGGGGACCAGAAACAAAGGACTATGATATGACAGGGATTCTTCATTGGGTAAAATCAATATCGCGTGACAGATTTTGTTGGAGAAATGTCGGTGCAAAAATTCCTGAGCACATAATTTGAATCGACTGTGAAAGAATTTTCAAATCACATCTCAAACAACTACTGTAAAATTTGTGAGCGAAAATAAATGAGCGACTGTAATTTATTTTGTGAGATTCAAAATCAATATGTATGTTCGGGGTCAAATCACGTCTCAAACAACTAAAATCCGCTAGAGCGAGGATAAATGGGCGACTTCAATCTTCTTTGTGAGATTCAAAATCAATCTGTATGCTCGGGTACACACATGAGGTCTGTGAAATTGGGGATCATGTAGTGCTATGTTGCACTAAGGCCCCGTTCCACTAACTCAAAAAAACAAAAGTCAGCTTATTACGTTTTTCGAGACAGGTCATCCCCTCACAATACATCACATAAAAAGCTACAAAAAGCTACGCGTTTTTCGAGCTCTCACATAAAAAAGTCAAAAAATCAAAAAACCAATCTTAGCGGAACACCCCCTAAGGGTTGTAATGCGGGATCTGTACTGTTGATCGCGCAATTAATGACTTGGATTTCATCTTGGCTCTTGCACGATCCAAGCTATCCATTGCCGAAATGAAACCCAAGCAGTTGATTACCGAGATCAAAGGCTCGGTGCCGCATTACAGGGATGTAGTGCGACACCGCACCTCATCAAATATAGGTAACAAAGTCAAATGACTTCGAACAATTGGTTCTCTTGTGCACAGTGTCACGTAATTCTTTAGTAATACGATTTGCTCTCGTTCTCGATTCTCACTATATGCTCCCACTTTCACAAGTATTAGTAATTCTTTTTATTAGATGTTTTTTCGAAAGATGCTTTCACTCTCTCACGTTCACGCACGCTCATTATGTGACTTAGCAATAAGAACAATAATAAGAATAAGTGTATTTATTGGTTCAAATAAGGGCAGTGCCATCAATTTTCTTCATAGAAATAATCATATTAAAAAATGCCCCCCCATCAACAAATTACTCTTTGTCTTCCTGTATAATGATACTAAAATGGTTGTGCTCTCTTTTTTAATGATCAAACCACCATAGAATTTGTTGTGTAAAGAAAGATTAGATTTTACTAAAAGCAGGATTAAGCTAAATTTCTTTAATATTCTAGAAATAAACCATGAGTACTCAAATACATGAGGTATAGATACAAACTTTCTATCGGGATAGACCGTACCGTGCCCAGGAGGTATTGCGAGACGGGTGACCCCTAAATTTATGTATTTTTTGTGTGAAATTTACGTAAATTTAGATAGCTTATGATACATATGCATTAGTCTTTATATTGTAAATTTATAAAACCAAAGTTGGTCTTCAATTCAAATAATTTCACTTCTTGACTCTTATAAAGAACCATAATATTAAGAACATGAGTATTCGAATTGTTATAAAAAGAAAAGAAATAAGAGAGTTACAAATCCACATTAACAGTTTGAGTATGATTTCTTTTTTCTCCATTAATAACTTAGTTGGGTCCTCCCGAACATAAAAATCATAGCTCAATCACTATCAGCCGGTGCCACTGAGGTGGTAGCCGAGTTGGCCAAAATGAGTGGGATAAGATTCCCTTTTCTCCCTGTGCATGGACCTCTCAGATTCAAATCCTACATGTCATTGCTGGGACTTGTGTGGATTTGCAGGTAGAGCCTTTGGCCAACTAGTTGTCTAGGTGGTGCTGTGGTGACGGCATTTCTTATTCAGACAGTAGCTATGGCTCAATCAGACATTCCACAGCGGGTCGAAAACCCCAATGGTCACGCCCATGCGGGTTGCTACACTGCTCGCCCCTTCCCATTCTTTCACAGTTAAAAAAAAAAAAAATCACTGTCAGCCAGTACCTGCTACATCTACTGCTTTAAATATACTCATACTTCAATGTGTATGTACCTGAAAGATACAGTACGTACTTGCTGAAATCCTGAAACAATTACTACAAAGTATATAAAAATGTATACTAATTTGCTTTGCAAGTACAACCGCAACCGGTTTCGCCAAGTGGGTATAAGAAAGCAATAAGTGATTATCCTTTATGAGATCGCATCTTCGATCCCACAGAGGCCAAACATTTCATGCCTTGGAGCCACTTGAGAGTTTGTCCGGTCGTTAACTTTAAGTCCCAGGATTTAATCGAGATGCGCACAAGCTAGTCCCGATATCCGGTTATTAAATTGAAAAACAGGCGGCAAGAAAAACCCCCCACTTGGTGGGTTGGTTGATACATAGTGATCATGTGCCTTCTCCTAACGTTTTGTGGTCTCTGTTTCTCCCTGTCTTATGTACCGTCGCCTTCGATCTCCACATGCATTTTGTCTTACAAATTTTTCACTGAACCCGGTCCGAGTGAAATATTCCCGGTCCGCTTCGGTTTTGGTGGTAGCCTTCACGTACAGTTGTTCACCTTATCTCTATTTCTTGCTTTTGGTGGCCCAGCCCGCCCTAATTGTTGTGATAATTTACTGAAAAATGAACTAACTGTTCGCGAGGAGCTGAAGCGCTTGGTTCAAGAAGAGCCGTTTGAGCTCAACTCGTTAAGTCAATAAATGAGCTCAAATCAAAATTTTAGTCTCGTTTATTTGATAAATGAGCCCGAGTTAGTAGTCGCTTGGCTCGAGTAGGCTCAAGAACACGAACATACAAAGTTACTACTACGTACATGTAGTAAATTAATAGTATGTTTTTAACACTATATGTAGTAAATTACATTAGTTTGGTCCATTCTCCATGTCCCAAAAAGTTAGTTCCGTAGAAAAAGACGTGCAATTTTCGAATAAAAAAATAAAATACTTGCGTGCATAGTTTTTAAAATTTATTGACAAAATATAAAGAGCTCAATGAATATTTTAATATGGTATCAACAACTTTAAAAAATTATGAACTAGGATACTTTATGTTTTTTGCGAGAACTGCTCATCTTTTCGTTGAGGACTAACTTTTTGGAACGGATAGAGTATTTTTTAAGAAGGGTGATTCTATTCACAATCCATTATTTACTCTATACAACCCATTTTCACTATTTTCTTCATGCAACCCACTATCTACTCCATACAACCCACTAAATTCACCTAAACTTCCCACAATACCCTTCATCTTAAAAAACCCTAAATCTTCTCTACCACCCATTGCCACCACCAGCCAGTGCTACCACCCGTCGCCACCATCGGTCATCGCCGCCATTGGTCGCCACCACCACCTGTCGCCACCACCCGCCGCTGATCACCAAAGTTGCAGCGCCGTTCGATACCACCGCCATCCAAGCAAACTGTGAAAATTAGATTTCTGCTCTATATATCTATTTCGATATGTAAATGTCGAAATACGTCATATTTTTCGACAAGCTAAAGTCGCAAAAAATGATGTATTTCGACATTAGTTTGTCGAAACTTATGCTGTCAAATTAAAAAATATCCTAAGTATCTACTTCGGTATCCAAACATCGAAATAATGTATGAAATTCGACATTAGTTTATCAGAAATCGTAATGCATTTCGACATTAGGTTGTCGAAACGTATGCTATCAAAATATGAAATTTTCAAAGTATCTATTTCGGTGTCCAGATGTCGAATATGTGCACATATTTCGGTGTGTGAATGTCGAA
>JAXBDA010004050.1:0-30983 GCA_036023075.1 Gaultheria prostrata | reverse complement strand
TTTCGACATTTACATACCGAAATCGCTACGGAGCAGAAATTCAATTTTCAACTTGAAGGGTATTATAGGTAGTTTAGGTGAATTTAGTGGGTTGTTGGAGTAAATTTTGTTTAGGAAATTTTAATTGCGGGTTGTATGAAGAAAATGGGTTTTATGGAGTAAATAATGGGTTGTGAATAGAATTGGCCATTTGTCTTTCTTGTTCTGGGCATTTGATTAAGGGAAAAGTATGATCAAACTAAGGGCGGGTTTTCCGTTAGATAAAATGAGATGATTTTATCACCGTTTCACCTCATTTGATAAAATGAGGCATTTGATAAAAATGAGTCTATTGTAAAAGAGGGAAGGACATAAGAGAAAATTACAGCTTTGCCCCCAGATTCATTTGAAATGTTCATTTTTATTATATATGGTGGGGGCCCTTAAAGAAAATGAAGGGCAAAATGGTAAATAATGCATTGGGTGGTGATTTAATTACACTTGGATTTTATCTAATAAGAAACAGAGTGATTTTATCAAGTGCGTGATTTTATGGGATTTCCCATAAAATCTAACGGAAAACTCGGCCTAAGTCACTGAATAAGTCCAAACATTTGTTTTGCATTAGTTGCTGGAAAGTTACACTATCACATTTGCAGAAGAGATGGACTGATACAAATCGAGATGGACCTAGAAACGATGTACAGATTGAGAGAGAGACTACGGTCTTGAAGAGGGGGAGAAAGGGAAAGAGAGGGAGAACGTTGGTCGTCGGAGGTGTCGAGCTTCGTCGGCGTCGGAGGGAGTCAGGAGACTGGTGGAGGAGGGAGTTCAACCATGGAGAGAGGTACGGAGGCAACGTGTTTTGGGGGAGAAAGTAAGGAAAGGGCTCAACATTAGAAAGGAGTGAGAAAGGTTTTTTTTTTCTAATTTTTAATTAAATGAGAGTGTAAAATAAGTGTCCATAGATCCGCCCCCTTACACCTACACTTATTTAGACAATTAGCTTCGAAGCTAAATTTTGCATGTCAGCTCGAGATATTATTTATAATTGGGAAATTTATTGAAACGGTCCCTCTAATTTCATCCATGTCTCAATTTGGTCCCTCTTTTTAGTAGTTTCGATATTGTACGAATTAACTCCAATAGATAATGAAAGTTAACAAAGTTAATGGAAAATCCCAATTTGGGGATTTTGTGAGGAAAAATTTGACTTTTCGCCCTCAATCCTGCCCAAAACAGAAATCCTAATCACTTGGTATCCTTTTACCCTATCTTTTCATCGTCTGAAGTGAAAAAAGAAAATAAAGATAATCTTTTATAGGTTTATTTTTTGCTTACATAATTATTCAATGAATATATTCTTTCAAACATTTCCCCAACATGTCGTGTCAACTCAAGAGTCATGGTAGCAATCATAGTCAGCTGTACTATCATTCTTTGTACAATAGAACACAAACTGAATGCCCATCATTCTTAGCCTAAACACCAAAAACAAAATAGATTTGATATTTAGAGCTAATAGTTACAATCGCTTTTCTTGCCCAGCAATGTCCAAGTCCTACTTAACTTCGTAAACCCAAAAAAAAATATAAAATAAAAAACTAAGTAAACAAATAACCAGAGAAGCATGCATAGCTTCATATAGGTAAAACTAACACTATAAAAAAATTATATATATTTTTTTCTTTTTTCACTTGAGACGGCAAAAGATATGGTAAAAGGATACCAAGTGGTTAGGGTTTCTATATTGGGCGAGAGTGATGGTGAAAAGTCAGGTTTGTCCCTAAAAAAAATCCCAAATTGGGGTTTTCCGTTAACTTTGTAACTTTGTTAACTTCCGTTATCTATTGGACTCAATTTGTACAAAATCGAAACTACAGGGTTCGAGTGAGTGAAATTGAAAATAAAGTGACTAATTTGAGATAGGGGTGAAACTAAAGGGACCATTTCAATAAATTTTCCCTTTATAATTTAACAAATGGCTCAAATTATTTATGTGAAGATCCAAAGTGGGCTTCAAACGCCCACCGGTGCACAAATTGGTGAACTACCCACAGTTTTATCGTTAGGAATGGGTTTATTAAGGAATTCTATGTGCCACTTTTTTAATGTTTTTTTAACTTTATAAAGAATTATCCAAGTTTCGATTTAGTTTTTAAAATTTCGATCGGATCGATGTACTTCCGGAAGAAATCGGATTGTGTCCATAGACATTTGTGATTATAAATTACTACTAGTATAATTGGTACAAAACTTTATTAAATAGTTTTTTAATAAACTTATAACAAGTCGAAATTATCATTTTCGAGCTCTATTTGCTCTTATCCGCTCAATTTGGCTGAGCCTAGTTCTCGGCTAACAACCATATAGAAAAATATTTTTGAGTTTTAGGAATTACATTCAGACAATTTAATATGATAGCAGATTTTTACCGGGCCCATTATAGAATTCACAGTCAATAACAGCAGGTGAAGTTTTATATCCCTCTCCCGAGTTTCTTGTCCATTTTCATTATTCCTTATACGTCAAAAAATTGTTTATATTTTTAAATGTATATTAATGTTATATATATTCGATATGAATCTCGTTTAATAGTTCTCTACGACTTAAATTAAACAAAGTTATTGTTAAAAATATTATAAATTGAAAGACATAGACAATTAAAAAAATGACATGCATACATATAAATTTGACAAAAAATTCAGAACGGATAGAGTACTTAAAAGTGAAGGCAATTAGGCTCCATTTGGGAGCCTTTTTTTTTTTTTTTTTGGTTTCTCTTTTTTGGTTTATGGGTGTTTGACAGCCAATGGGAGAATTTTTTTTTCCCAAAAACTGTTTCTCTATTTTTTGGAATAGAGAGAAGAAATCAAAAAGAGGTTCACACCTCATTTTCAATTTCTACTTATGGATTTCTCTCATCTCTCTCTCCCAAAATGCATTCTGCACATTTCTCCCAAACACTCATCCCAGATTCAAAAGTCATTCTAGCCATAATCCAAAAAATCAAAAAGCCAAAAAATTAAAAATGAAAAGCTGAAAAGTAGACTCCCAAAAAGGAGAGGTCGGTATAAGTGTAATTTTAGGAAAAAATAAGGAATGCCTGTATACATGTCAGTCGTCATATACAGCAGTCAGCAGGTGAGTGGATGTAATTTACCCAAAACTTTTCGTCTTCTTGGCACGCAAGGCATTTTGCTTGTGGATAAATCAAATCCAGTCCTTCATACGGCCCGTTTGGCAACGGGATTGGCCTTGTTCGGTTTTACTTTTCCAAGTGTGGCCCTTCACATCAGCCAAAGGGTTTTCACTATCCTCTCCATTTCCAGATATGTTACTCTAATGCATATCATGTGCGAGATAGATCTGTGAGACGCACTTTGAAGACTTACATGAATGATCCGCCCCGGTCATTAATTTTTTTAAATTTTTTTTGAGTCACTCCTAAAAAATCAACTCATTCGAAAAATTATAAGTGGTTCATCCGTCTTCTAATTATTCATTCACAATTTAGGATCCTTAATTTTGACAGAAGTTTAAAATAAAGTTAGACAACTGGATCAAGTACTTAAAATTATACAATTGACCTGATTTTTTTCTGGATGGCTCAAAGAATAATTTCAGAACTAATGGACGGCTTGGATCATTTGTATGGGTCTTTGAAGTGGACCCCACAAACACATCTCGCACAAGATTTACCCTAGAGTAACATATCTAAAAATGGAGAGGAGAGAGAAAACTTTTGGCTGATGGTTGGAGGCCCCACTTGGAAAAGTAAAATCAGGTTTCAAATACCGAAATCGAAGAAGATGATTGCGTTTTGAGTAGATTATGAAAGAGGGTGGATTTTGAATGAGGGGGGTCCTGCCGTAAGGGGCTTATTACAGGGGTATACAAAGGTGGATTTTGAATGAGGAACTCGGATTAGATCCAAGTTGTTGGTATCAAGATGGACGATCGGATGAGACTCACTACACCCCTGCAGTCAAGGGCGGAGCTAGGACATAAATCTACCCTGGGCTAACCCAACACACACACATATATTTTTTTGCTAAGCAACATATATATATACACATCAGGCCCATGAGGGATTTTGCACTTTTCTAAAGTGCGGGACTCACATTTTTCAATCAAATTTTGACGATTCGAACCGTTCAATATATTCAAAATGTGTTTTTAAGTGTCCAAACAGGAAATCATAAATAAAAAAAATACCGGGAAGTTCTTAATCCGAGCAATTTTCAATAAAGTTTTCGTTTTATATTTTTACAGAGAGTTGATCGTTCAGGGATAAACTTTAGGCTCAGTTCAGATCCGTCCACCACCCCTTTTTTTGTTTTTGATTAACTACAGATTATTATTTTTGATTAGTTACAGATCAGTCCCTGGATTATGGATTGGGCTAAGTTTGGACCAAGATTTGAATGGTTTGGACTAAAAAAATTTTATGGGGTGGGCTAAATTGTATTGGGCTAAAAGTTTACATATAATTTTTTTTTTGGTTTTTTTTTTGTTCCACTTAGGCTGGAGCCCACCTTAGCCCAAAGGTTGCTCCGCCCTTGCCTGTAGTGAATCCCTTCACTACAACCCCGATTCACACCGCCTAATAATGGTGGATTGTGTATACCGTGTTTGGATGTTTTTTTTGGAAGGGGAAATGGGGAATATGGAGGCTAGATATGATGAGATAAAATGACAAATGACTTTATTGCCCTCTTCAAAATTTTTTTGGGTTTATTTCATTTTAGTTATAATAAATTGACATTTATTTCATTTTATACTTACAAAAAAGTGTATTGCAAGTGTATGCATGACATCACTTTATCGTGAGATTTACACCAATTCAACCAATAGGTGCGAAAAAGTTTTGTTCACCCTATTTTAAAGAGTGTGAACAAAATTGCACTCCTGTGTAGCCCTTGCTATTTCTCAATACAAGCACATACATACATATCCCCACTCATACACACCCACATCGCCATCACCACGCCCACTGCCGACCCCTCACCTCCACCATCGCCGGCAGCCACCGCCGCCTCTCTCTCTCTCCAAACAGGCCGTATGTGTGAAGTGTGAACCTACCAAAGATATTCAGCGCGCTCGAGTCAAAATAGAAGGGCCTGACCGTTTCATGTTTTGAAAGTCAAGGGCAAAACTTGAGAATAAGCATAAATCGGTGGGTGGGCACACGCACAACCTACCCCCACAGGTTTGGGAGAATTTTTAACAGGTTTAAAAGTTAGCGTGCGTATTCCCCAAACTTTTTATACTCCTCTGTAAACCCTAGTACCGATTTCAAAATTCCCCTCTCTCTCGTCTCTCCAAATTCCTCTCTCTCTCTCTCTCCTCCTTCCAATGGCTAACGAAGTACAAACCCCTCCCAATCTCACGTCACTCCAACTCAAAGACCAAGACCAAGAAGAAGAGAACGGAAATGGCTCCCTCAGCAAGAAAGCAGCCAAGAAGGAAGCCGTCAAGCAGCGGAAACTCGCCGCCGCCGCCGCCTCCGCCGCCACCGGACCCTCTCCCGACGCTCCAGACCCCCTGGCGGCCAATTACGGTGACGTCCCTCTAGAAAACCTCCAATCGAAGGAGGTCACGGGCCGTATTTGGACAGAGGTCGGGGCGCTAACGAAAGAACTCAAGGACCAGAGGGTGCTTGTGCGGGGTCGAGCGCAGACGATCCGTGCCGTCGGTAAGAAGATTACGTTTCTGGTCGTGAGAGAGAAGGGGTCTACGGTGCAGTGTGTGTTGACGGTGGCTCCCGATTTGGTTAGTCTTGGGATGGTTAAGTTTGCGAATGGGTTGAGCAGAGAGTCCTATGTGGATGTTGAAGGGACTGTTTCTGTACCCAATAGTCCTATTATAGGTGCTTCTCAGCAGGTATAAAAAAAAAACGCAGCAATGTTAAAGTTCCACAGTTGTTTTCTGCATAGCTTATCGTTTGAGAGCCAATGTTTTTTTTTGAAATTTTCAGTTTTAGATTGTGAATTTTAGATTTTTTTTGACTATATTCATTATAGATTATGAATCTGCGAGTTTGGATGATATGTGCAGATTAGATTCTACAATAGGTTTGTATAGGATAGTGTTTGCAAGGATAATCATCAAATTTGGTTTTTTACCATGTTACCCTTGGTTATTCATTACTATGGTATGGTGGGGTTAATTTCATCAAAGGTGGGGGCTAATTTCGTCTTTTCGTCCATAGGGGAAAATGAGAATGCAAAAAAACTCTTCCAAGGGTGATTTTTCAAATTGTATACCTATTTTGCGGTTATGAGAATGCATCTTGCTCCTCCCTGTGAAAAAACAATAATTCATTAATGCATGATACAAAGCCCGTTAATGAAGCTCCCAAACGGGCCCTGAGAATTGACACGAGCATGCACCTAGTATTTGTGTAGGGCTATATGCATTCTCTTGATAAGTTTGTTCATGCTCTATATGGTTTGCGAATGCAGTATGCTATATTTACTTCGCATTTACAGTTGTATGCAAACAGAGGTGAAATCTAAGGTTCAAATTTTGCAGTCAATGCTGCGAATCATTATGCAATGGAACGGCGTGTCAGAAAAATTATGAGCTTATGCATGTTTGTTAAAATCTCTTGTGAGCTTTAGCGTAGAGCTATTTTAAGACTTTGGAAAATGGTCATGATGTCATTTGTTAGATATCCATTGAAAATTGTGTTAGGGTACTGACGATATACACTTGCTTCTATGTAGGTATAAATAAATGCATTATCTGAATTACATTCATATGCGTGGATGTGTGCATATATGCTTGTATACCCTTAGGAATCCTCTATCAAAGCCGCGCTCCCTACCTGTCTTCTTCTTGGGATGCTTACTATTTGGCTGAAGTACTGCTCCCAGGGCCGACATATGGAGTCGCTATCTTTTTTACTTTCGCCACTTTGCCTAGAGCGTATTCTTGCAAACTCCAGTCATTGGGTTCTTTGATCTGTTCAATGCTTGTTTAGGAATGATCAACAGTGCTATCTTGGATATACTTAGGGGATTTTCTTAGCAAATTGGAATTGTTGACAATGTTATCTTTATTGGCATTAGTTCGATGTTCGTTGGCATGTGGCACAAATTTTGGGTTTTTTTTCTTCGTATGATTCGGAAAATCTGGAAATGACTTGTGAAATTTGTTAGGATATTGACAATAAGTAGTTTAAAGAACCTATTTTGACATTGCAGGTGGAAATTCAAGTGAGGAAGCTTTACTGCATCAGCAAGGCAGTGCCTACCTTACCTATTAATATAGAAGATGCTGCACGTAGTGAAGTTGAAATTGACAAGGCTTTGCAGGTATATCGGTTTTTATAATTTCTTTCACTTATAACTTATCGAGTGCTTGTAGTTGATGAAGGCTGTATATAAGATAGGCAATCCTATCTTTTGTGGAGATCGATAACATGCTTTGTGATTGCGATGAACTGTACTCATGCGTTTACTGCATTTTAAGCTGTATGACAATTTTGCTTTTTGATGGGTGTAGGATGGAAAACAGCTTGTTCGTGTCAATCAGGATACCCGTCTAAATTTTAGGGTTCTTGACCTGCGCACACCTAGTAATCAAGCGATTTTCCGCGTTCAATGCCAAGTTGAAAATGTAAGTTTGCATAATGCGGTTTCCATTCTTCATATTGCATACATCCCTCCGTCTTCTTCTCATTCTGTTGTAATCTATTGCAATGGTTCTTTGGAAAGTTTAAAATGATTGTTGTTAGCCAAGAAGGGTATATGAAGTATGTCATCCTTTTGAAGGAGAGCTTAAGAAATTATTGCCAGTGGCTGCTGGATCAGTTGGTAAAATAGTAGGGGCAATCTCAGTTGTACCCCAGGTTTGGAAACAAAATTAGATGAGTGAAGGTAATTAACTTTAATTTCCAAGGAAAATTTCCAGTACAATGTGTATCAAATGCATAACTTCTTGTTGAAGAGGATTGTTGAATGCAGTGATTATATTAATAGAGGACACTGAATACTCTCTTGTGCTTCTCATAAGGATGGCAATGCAACATGTATCGGACTCATAAATAGTTGTTGGAGAGTGATTTTGGAGATGGAGATTAGTTACATTTGTAGATTATGGACTCCCGTACGGTCCAATGAGGCTAGCTGAGATATAGCAAAAATCATTCTTTTCCTTCACACGAGTTTTCAACAACTTAATAGTTATTGCACTCTCTTTAAACATGATACACATTTGTTGTCAACAAAGTATCAATTAGCATTGCAGGCTGTTGTTAACACTGTATCAATTAGCATTGTAGGCCTTCAACTATTGTGTTTACTTTCTAATGAATATCCCAATTATTTTGTGGATAATGAACTATTTTTAGTTGATATTACTTGAGTGTTAGCCTTGGGTTATTACAATTGGCTTTCTGCCACCTTCTTGGAATCCCTAGGAAGCTACTTCTATGTCAAGGTCTAAGATCAATCCGAGAGCGTATTACACACACAGACTTCAAAAATATTGGACCGGAAAGGTTCTTTACACTTGTTTTGCTATATGATAAGATAGATAACTATTTGATAGAGGTTTTCAACCAGCACTTAAAATTAGCCGTCGGATAGCGGAAATATGCATTCATGTATTATGACAACAACAGCGATTTCAATAGATAGCCTTATCGTGCCATCGTCATATTTGTTGGGTGATGCTATGTTGCGATTAGACATAACCCCCTGGGTTTCTCTTTGTAATGGACATATAACCCATGTAGAAGGTGGTATGAATAATCCCTGTATTAGTTGGTATAGATGGAACAAAAACCATTGGCAATCAATGCATTGATCTCCCCTTCCACACCCTAAATTAAGAGAGTAATATTGAGTGAAGATATTATATTCCTAGTGTCTTATGTCTCGAGACTTCCTTGTACATCCAATTCCCATAATCCTATACGGGATGTGGATAGGAGTATAGGACAAGATCCAGACTCGTCAATGGTATTCAGAGGCAACAAATTATTGCTGTGCCATGAGGGCATGCATATACGTCAGTAATTGGGGCTCCCTTGAGATATCTGACAGTTATCAGGACTTATTGCTGCTGCTATAAACTTGAAGCTGTAGCGGTGTAGGCTAATATCGCCTAACTTTTGTCTGTATTGTTGTGGTCTTCTTTCCCTCTCTCTGCATGTGACCCGTATGTGTTTTGTGCAGTTGTACTTACCAATTTGCATTTGCCCTTTCATTGTTGTTCTACACTTAGACTGAGCACATGGTTTGATTACTTGCCTGGTTTGTAATTCTGTTAAACTGTTCTACAGATATTCAGGCAGTTCTTGCTATCTAAAGGCTTTGTGGGGATTCATACCCCAAAGTTGATAGCAGGCTCTAGTGAGGGTGGTTCAGCTGTTTTCAGGCTGGACTACAAAGGGCAACCTGCATGTCTAGCTCAGTCACCTCAGCTTCACAAGCAAATGGCTATTTGTGGTGATTTTGGCCGTGTTTTTGAGGTAGGTCCAGTTTTCAGAGCAGAGGACTCCTTTACCCACAGACACTTGTGCGAGTTTACAGGTCTTGACGTTGAGATGGAGATCAAGGAGCACTATTCTGAGGTAATTGAATTGTTGGCTTCTGATTGTAAGGATCATCAATGAGTAAATGTTATAAGGTGTGTGATATTAAGGTGCCTAGCTTTTACATGCAGGTGATGGATATAGTGGACAGCTTGTTTGTTGCACTGTTTGACAGTTTGAATGAAATATGCCGGAAAGACCTTGAAGACATTGGAAAACAATATCCATTTCAACCTTTGAAGGTCATAATATCATATTTCTTAACACCATTTATCAATTTGTTGTGGGTATTGATGTTAATATGTAACTGCATGCTTGAAAGTTGATGTAAAAAGTTAGGTGTATTCCTATCAAATGAAATCTGTAGGAATACTCCTATGAAGCACGAATACTTCTATATGGGGGTCATATCCATATCTTATATAGGTACTCCTCCGATACTCGCGGATACATATCCCATAAGTATTCACAGTACACACACGCACACACACACACACACACACACACACACACAGGGACACTTTAGTTTTGAAGTATCGAATCCTTTTTGGATACTATGGGTCACATATCCATATTTTGAAATTAAAATTATCGAACTTCATAAATAGTGTTGGAGTAGAATAGTAAGGAGTACAGAAAGTTATTACTAATTTCTAGTACTCTACTTACTTTTTGGAGGGCGGAAGATATATTGATTGGAAAATTGTATCACCTTTTTTTATGGCTTTTGAATACTCAAATTGTGTCATACATGTGTTCTCACATTCGTTGGAACTTGGAAGATACACTAAGATGAAAATTGGATTTCAGCAAGTAACATATACAACCCTTATGCATACAAAGAACAAGACAGTTCTCTTGTTTCGTTCTTGCAATTATATGTTGTACAATGCTAATATATTGGTAATATATGTTTTTTAGTCTTATGTCTGTGAGCCGTATCCTATTTTTAAGAGTTTCTTGTAACACCGTATCTGTATCGTCTCCGTATTTTTTATATCTAATGCTTCATCGTTATACTCCTATTTGGTGCTGACTATTGAGACTGATTGGCTACACAGTACTTGAAAAAGACCTTACGGCTTACATTTCAAGAGGGAGTCCAATTGCTAAAGGTAAGAGTTCTCTTCCTTCTCTCCATCTTATAGTAATATCTCGTGAAGTAATTAGAATGTGAGTAAAGGGATTAGACTGCGCATGTGCTTAATGTTTTGAAATCCTGTGCAGCACGTTGCAAGTCATTTTCTTCTTTTCTGCGGGGAATGTTTTCCATTTCTCTAGTGAATTTTTTTTCTACCTATTAGCTGTTTTGGAAATGCCATGAAATCTCACGTCGGATAGACAAATACACCTCCAGAAAATTTGCACATTTGCTCGGAAGTGCTGGGCTAGGGATGAAAAAACATTACCTTCTCTGGCCAACAGGAGGGAAATAGGAAAGTGAGAGAAGAAAACTCCATAGATTCCGCTATGACAAAAAGTAGAGTTGTATGTATGATTCCCTAAATTGATGAAGTTTGGACCAGCTGAAATTTAGTTAGAGACCACAAGTTAGGGGGAACTGTAACGCCCATCTTTTTGGTGCACTACAATAACCCAATAGTTCGAGAGCCCATGTTCTAGGGAATTGTGCTAGTTGTGCAGTTCTTTGGTGACTTGGCTTGAGAGAAATGCTTGAATTTTGCGATTTGGTTTTGCTAGTAATCTTCTTTTTTGGCAGCTATATCTCACACTTTTAAGGGATTCCTTTGTTTTTGAGTAACGGATTGGGGAAAGCAGTATGTGATTTGTGATGGTGTTCTTTTTCCGTTCTTGTTTATTGGTGGACTTATTGTCATGCTTAACCTGTTATACTTCCTTTCTTGTTGACTTAACTTCGTTTGTTCCTCATTGATAAAATAAAAAACAAAAAATGTAACAGAATAAGATGCAGAGTCCGTGGCTCTCTTCTCATTGGTAGATCAATTGATAGGCATTGTGGCATGGCCAAATGATTTTAAATTTTTACAATGTTGAGATGGTTGGGGTTGTCTTGGACTCTAGGATTCTACCTGAATTTCCAGGTTCACAATTAAAATGACTTCATGTTGAGATGGGAATGGATACATTAAAATTTGCACGAAAAACAATTGCTTGAATCTATTTACTCTTTAATTGATAAAATCAGTTTTTACAGAGGCTTAAAGTTATTTTGCATGAACTTTTAAGCATGGTCCACATCCATGCTTTATTGTCTCTTACTTGCAATATCTCTGATAAGAAAAATGTCCCTGAATTCGGAAACCATTGTTATGCTCTATTTCATCTTCCATTTGTTCTGTAAAATCATTTTGGGAAAGGTTAATTGTCTCTGTTTAAAGTGCATTGAACCTTTCGTCGGAGTATGAATATAATGTACAAATTAAGTTCTATAAGGTATCCAGGTTCACACTTCACATGAAGTGGAAATATGATGATGTAGTTGCTTTTAGTTCTTGGTCTCTACCTACCAATCTTGAAGTATTGTGACAGGTGAAGATTCTCTTGTAATTCTAGACACAAAAAATGCAACATCAAGCTAAAATAAATTTCTTAATCAAGATATATCTCAGTGACTTTCTTTGATATGAAATTTATCTGATGCTCATTGTGCTCGTTAAATGAATTCATCCTTGCTGCATCCTGCATTGTGGATTTGTAATTTTTATTGTTTTATGTTTCTACAGGAAGCTGGAATTGAAATTGATCCTCTAGGGGACCTGAACACAGAATCTGAGAGAAAACTGGGGCAACTTGTTTTTGAGAAGTGAGTTGTGTTTACTTACATATATTTGAATTGTTATACTTGCTCTCCCGTTCTTATTCTTTGTAGTACCTCTATGGCTCTATCCGAGATTGGTATCCCATAAACCAGTAATCAATGAACTGGACTTCTTCTGAATGTAGGTATGGCACTGAGTTCTATATTCTTCACCGCTATCCTTTGGCCGTTCGACCATTCTATACCATGCCTTGCAGTGATGATCAAACTTACAGTAACTCATTTGATGTATTCATTCGAGGTAAGCATTCAATTGTAGCATGTTTCAATAGAATTATAAGCATTTGTGAGTGTATGTTTTGGTTTACCTTTTTTCCCGTTAATATTAGCGATTTGTGTTCCACTGACTGTTATGTTCTCTTTTCTCGTAATTACTAAACTAGAAAGTAGATTGTTGCATTAGGGAAATCAAGAATGCTTAAATATCACGGTATGACAATTGGAGGTTGATATATCACGATACATGGACTATGACCTAGCCTTAAAAAAAGTAGTGTTAACACTATGTTCTTAATTTTGAAAATAATCAGTTTTGTTATTTGTTTAACGTTGAGAGTAGATAACTGTCTATTTATCTATATAGTCGTATATTTGTTATACATTCTACTTACTGGGGAAATAAATGAGCAAAAGGTCTTACTATATGCATTTGTCAAATGAGTGCCCCTATTCGACGAGTGAGACAAATCAACTACTTAAGAGATGTAGGTTTTCATTAGAAGGATGCCGAACTATTATGTTGATTAGGTATCTTGTGAAAGGGGACAATCCTTCAACATTTTTTTCAATCTGTACGGCTTATGGATAAGGATACGGATACAGGTACGGACACGAACCTAACTTTTTGAATTTCTACTCTGACCTCGTAATGTGTCCATTCTTTGACCTCTTGGCGTGTTACCTCTGTGTATTACCAGTCCTAGTATGTCAGACACGCTAAAATTTGGGTAAATATCCAAGCGTGGTCGACACGTGTCCAAAGCTAGCGCTCATGTCTGATATGCGTCGAACATAGATACTTTGGGCTGAAAAATGCGTCCGTACTTCTTAGCATACGACCCCTTTTTAACACTGACACGGACACAAACATGACACTATCTCTCCATGTTTTGAAACGAATGGATGCCACGTTGCGTTGGTGATGTATCATAAAATATATGAACGTACTCTGAATCTCTGACACTGGATGTTGAAAAAAAAACAGTATAGAATAAAGAAGTAATATGATAAAACTTAAAAGTACCATATATGCCTTTATATCTCCTACGTCTTTACATAGTTCAAACTGTTCATTTTGTTATTACATCATTCCTAGAGGTTTCCAAGTAATAGCTTTCCATTATCTGGTGTGGTACTTATAATCTACCAACTATGAGCTGTTACGCTAAGTGAAGCCTTCTCCACAGTCCACACTTTAACTAGAGCCTTTTATTTGATTTGACACAGTTTACTAGATTGTCGTGAATGTGTTCTAGTCTTATAGATTGTCACTTGAGTGTCCGAATGGAAAGAGAAAAGTTGAGACCGATAGGCCACTTCTGTTTGAATGTGGGACGAACTATCGGACGTATCCCCAGCGAGATATACGTGCTTCATTGCACGACCCGCACTGCACCAATAAGAATTACAACTTAATTGGTCATTAGCTCTTGCTACTAAGAACCTTTATAAATCATAACGGTGATTACTTCTATCTTTTTTTTTTTTGCGGTACTTCGGAAGGTTACTATTAACTAAGCAAAAGGAAAGTTACGCAACAGATGTGCGAGCATTGAGTAGCGAAAATTATAGACTGTACAAGCTAGCAACTTAGTCTAGTATTTGCCCAAGATTCAGGCAATCTCTCAAACATAAACTCTCTTAAAGAGATGGGCATATGGTTAGCAATGATCAAATCTTCTTCCTGTTCTGCTCCAAGACGAGCTAAATGATCAGCACACTCATTGGCTCCTCTGTGAATGTGGGACAATATCGTTGCCGTTCGACCTAGAAGCGCATTAGCATCCTTGATTAAATTGCTTTGTGCATGGTTTTCAGCATTTCCTTCATTGATGAGCTTCACCGCCACACTAGAATTCGACTCAATAGTGATGTTTGACATGATCTTCTCAAGGATTATGGTAAGGCCTCTGTAAATAGCCCAGATTTCCGTTTCCAAGCTTGAATCGCATGAGTGCTTTCCATAGTAACCCAACATCCATTTACCACTTGAATCTCTGAATAGACCTCCAAAACCTGCCTTCCGGTTAGATAGACCTCCAAAATCTGCCTTCCAGTTAGATTCATTCCAGCAACCATCTGTATTAACTTTGACAGAACCTGCACATGGAAGTAGCCATTGTATTGGTATGGGTCTTTTAGAGCCATTGGCCAAAGTAGACTTAAAAGCCTCATTAATTTCCCTTAAGTAGGATGTGGCAGCCTTAAAGCTAGATGTCATAACTGTTTCAACATTATCGAAACTTTTCCTATTTCTATCCTTCCAAATTTGCCATAAATCAGATATGAACACCGAGCTCCAAGGCAAATCCGCACCTAATCCAGATATCCTTTTGGATTTAAGATTCATGGAGATCCAATCCAAAATGGGGCAATCAAGTCTACTACTTAACCAATAACTGCTACGGAAATAGGACCACAACTCCTTGGCTTTGTTGCACTCTCTGAATAGATGATTATATCCTCAGAAGCAAAATTGCATCTGGGAAAAAAGTCACTTCGAATCATGCCTCTGTTGCATCTAAGATTGTTGGTGGGGAGTTTATTGTGAATAAGCCAAATAAAGGTCTTAAGTTTCGCAGGAACTTTCAATTTCCAAAACCATTTCTAGGATGTGTTCTTAAATCATTTTCCTCCCCATTTATCAAATCATAGGCAGCAGAAGTGGAAAAGATTCCATCATTAGAGCCAGCCCAAGAAGGTCTGTCTCTAGCATCAGAGAACACAGGAAGATGAATATTTTGAATGAGGCTCTGAGTAACATTATCAACAATACTAGAAATCAAACTAAAGTTCCAGTTCCCATTATTATCAATAATATCTTTGACTTTCATTTTGGAGTTAACATGTAGCCCAGGGTAGTTGGATCCAAGGGAACCTTCTCCACACCTCCAGTCATTCCAGAGATCTATATCCATACCATTGCCAACAATCCATTTGAATCCTTTTTGTAGTATTTTGTTAGTATTTTTGATACTCCTCCAGGTGTGTGAAGCAGGTCTCTGGCTTGGCCATGTAGTAATTAGTGATTTCTAAGATATTTATTACTTAAAATCTTCACCCACATGCACTCTTCAGTAGTCAACATATTCCACCCTAGTTTGGTTAAGAGGCCAAGTTTCTGGTTTCTAGCGTTTTCTAATCTAGCAAGCTTCTCCCAGACATGGCAGTTAAAAAAAAAAAGCTTCTCGCAGACACTAATAGGAATTTCCATAGTTTGCATAGTCTAGTTAGGATTGGTAGAGGTAACGTGTTGGACAAGTGTGGCTGTTCCAGCAAGAGATAAGGTATTACTACTCCATCCTTGTAACTTATGTTGCACTTTCTCAACTAAGGAATTGAAGTGTTGTTTGGAAACTCTCCCATGAAGCAGGGGTACTCCCAAATACTTTCCTAGATCCTTAGTTAAGGGAATTTCACTTAAAGCACTAAGTCTCCTAGCACGTCTTCTGTGGACATTAGAAGATATGAATAACTTACATTTGACAAGGTTAATGGTTTGTCCAGACATATCACGGAAATCCTTTAGCACTTTCATCATAGTAGTACAAGTCTTAAAGCTATCTTGCCCAAAGAGAATAAGATCATCAGCAAGAAACAAGTGAGTGAGAGAAAGAGAACTGTTAGAAACCTTTATACCTTTCCAGCTTCGACCCTCAGCTTTCATATTAATCAAACTAGAGAGACGTTCCCTGCGTAACACAAATAAGTAAGGTGAGCGAGGATCACCCTGTCGGAGTCCCCTTCCAGGAGAGAATTCCTCCAAGGCTTCCCCATTCCAAAGCGCAAAAGTAGTAATATTTGTAACACAGCTCATAATCAGAGAAATTCATTTGTCATTAAATTGGAATCGCTGAAGGGTGTCCTTCAGAAAATCCCAAGAAATTTTATCGTAGGCTTTTTCCAAGTCGATTTTAAACACCATGCCACCCGTTTTTTCCTTTCTTAGATCTTAGAGTACGAAGAATGTCGTGTTATGATAATATTATCATTCGTGGATCTTCCTGGAATAAAGCTACTCTGACATGGGCTTATAATATTACAAGAAGAGGCCTCAATCTTCCCACTAGAATTTTGGTGATAGTCTTATAAAGAACATTACAAAGATTAATGGTCTAAACATCTTAATATTCTCAGGATTATCAATCTTAGGAATGAGGGCGATGTAAGCTTTATTGACTTCCTTGGGCTCAACATTTGAAGTGAAGCAATCCTTGACAAAATCACAAACCTCATTACCAACAATACTCCAGTAATTATGATAAAAATGGATTGAATGCCATCTGGTTCTGGTGCCTTGGAAAGCATGGATATGCTTGATGGTATCCCAGATTTCAGCATTAGTCAAATGGGCACATAGCCTATCATTATCCTCGCTAGAGAGGGAAGGAAGAATAGAGGCACGTGAGTTATTTCGAAAAATAACCATTCCCTCTTTGAAGAGATCCTTAAAGTAAGCCTGAACCATATCTTTAAGTTGATCAGGGTCGTCCACCCATCGTTACTCTAATTTTTAAGCATATTAACCTTGGCCGTCCTTCTACAAATAATGGTGGATAAATGGAAGTATTTAGTATTTCTTTCTCCAGAAGTGATCCACTTAGCACGGGATTTTTGATACCAAAGAAGCTCTTCTTGAGCCAAAATGTTATTATAACCAGTGATAAGGTCTCTTTCAAGAATTTGCATGTTATGGGAAAAAAAATGATCTTGAGCTATGTGAATACGCTCGAGTCTAGCTAGGACCCATCTTTTCGTGAAAAATGTTACCAAAAACATTTCTTTCCAAATGGTGGCCTCTTTAGTGAAATGATTAATACAATAAAAAATATTGTTGCCAATCCAAGTGTTATTAAGGAATCCAACACCACGCAGCCTCTAATCTAAAGGGTTTACTAATCCTGCTAAAATAATTTTTACTCAGAATATGAATACGTAGAGGTGAATGATCAGAATAAGTACGGGGTCAAATTTGAATCATATCTTTAGGAAAAAGGGTCCTCCAATCAGGGTAACACAAAGCTCTATCAAACCTTTTCTTGGTGTTAGCTTGACCTTGTCTCCCATTAGTCCAAGTGAATTTCGACCCGTGAACCCCAAATCCACTAGCTTACATTTATTAATTTGTTCCCCAGATTTCCTTCTTTGGCTTGCATTATAATCAGGAGCAGTACTTCTACATTCATCAGAGCTAACAGTGTCATTGAAATCCCCTGCAACTAGCCACGGTTTATCCATGTTATCCACAGAAAGAACCCATTCCTCAAAATTATCCTTCTTGACAGGGCTGGCATGTATAGCTTGAGCAGTTATTCCAGTAACGATAAGCGAGACTTGTTGGGGGTTCCATAACAACCCTATCCCTCCAACCCTTTTTTTTTTTTGCCATAGTTTAGGAGAGTGTTAATGTTAGCTGTTAAATGTTAGCAAACCACAAGAGTTGACATCCCATCCATCGGAGTCGAACCCACAACCTCACCCCTATAGAAGGGGCTACTTACCGCTAGGCCAACTGTCCTTTGGTGATTTCCCCCTATTGGCCATGTGCTATAACAAAAAAGTGCTTTCCAAGGGTTATATCCCGTTGAACACAAACACCAGATATGGATTTTCTCCATCCATTAATATGCTGAGCAATATCCCAAGGGATTCCATATCCCACTCATATTCCAAGGGATTCTATATCAAACAAACGGGGTTGGATGCCCTTCAGCTTTAAAAAACATGCCCATGGGGTTAAAAGCTCACTTTAGTTTCATGGAGCACAACAACTTCTGGTTTGTAGGTACGCATGAAATCTTAAAAATTATTTTTGAATCTGTCATTTCCTGCTCCTTTGCAGTTCCAGATCAAAATATCAAGACTACTCATAAGAAAATCGTCAGTTAAATGAAAGTCGACAGGAATACCCCAGATTCAACGCAAATTACTGAGATTCTGTCAGCGAGACTTCGTCGGCATAATGCTCACCTTGTTTTCTTCCAGATCCTCCAGATTCGTCTATCTCAGCCCTATTTTTATGCTTATCCCTTCCGTCCACCATATGCAGAATGCTAGGTGAACGACTTCTTTCTCTGGAACGAGAATCACCTTCTCCCTCCTTGTCTACTATTAGACTCAACAGTTCTAGCGAAATCATGGTATGTGGTGGTTGGTAGGTGTGGAAAATCTGAGCGTTTTTGGTGTGGTGGGTTTTGATCAATTGAAGGGTCTGCGGTCTGTAGAGCTTGTGGGGTGGTGGGGGAGGAGAATTTAAGGCAATGAAAGTGGATGAGAATCCCACTGGGGACTTGGGTTTTTCCGCTGATATATCCATAAATATAGAATGGGCTTTCTTAGTTTGCTGGGCTTCTTTAGGAAGGCATGTATCCTTACCATTGGAATGGTTTGCTACTGTTTTGGGCTGGACCGAATTGGTCTTGGGGCTCTGTTTATGGATCAAGGTTGAGTATTCTTTAACCCATGATTGTGGTTAGTATTTTTGGGTGGCGTGGAGGATGCTTTGTTTTGAGTCTGGTTTGTGTGGACTTGGGCTTTGTTTTGTACTCCTCTAGTGTTAGCTTGATTGAAGTTTTGGGCTTTAGAAGGCTCTGCCCGAAATGTAGCAAGAACACCCTTGTTAGTGTAATCGCTGAGCCTGTTATAGTTGTGGGGTTGTTGATGGGCCTTATTTCGTTGTTACCCATAGGGCCTGGCTTGCTTCTTTCTCCGAGAGACTACCACCCATTCCCCAAACCCAATTTCGTTAGGCCCATACGTATCAATTTGCCCGTTAAACTTCATAGCCCTCCTGTCCGAATTGAATTGATTGGCAACGGTCTCTGATGCATCTCCGTTCGTCTTCTCCGGCCCCGACGACAAATTGCATTACACTTTTCAATGTCCAACCCTACCACATGAGAAACAAATTTGATGCATATGTTCATATTCAAGTATTTAGTCATACTTACCCACTGCAATGGAGGGCTCTAGGCGTTGACTTAAATCCATTTCAATGCATGTGCGAGCATTGAGGGTGAGCACGGGTCGGGTTTGGACCGTATCTGACACCCGACCCGACAACGAAGGGTTGAGAAAAAAAATACCCGAAACCAAACCGAGTACTCTTTGAAACTGAAACAAATCGGGTAGGTCGGGTAATCGGGTTTGCTCTGTTCGAACTGAGAGAGAGAGAGAGAGAGAGAGAGAGAGAGAGAGAGAGTACATCAAGAACAAAATCTTCGATGGAGTTTTTCCAGTTTACAGTTTTCAACCCCATAAACGTTTGGGAGAATTACGTGCCTGTATAATTCTAGGAGCTCATTTGCTGCCAACTCTTCTCCCCATAAGTAAATGCACGGAAAAGTACACAACATGGGTTGTTCTGTCTCTCACTCTGCCCACCCCACATGGGCACACACACACACACTCTCTCTCTCTCTCTCCCTCTCTCCTTGACTCCCAAACTGTAAGACAGTGCTTAAATCCTAGGGCATCCTATGAAAGTGCCTAAACCAAAACCATATGGTACCCTATAAAAGTGCCTAAACCGGTAAAACCCTATTATAGGAAAGTGAACTCTAAAACCTGAACCATAGGGTACCCTATGAAAGTGCATAAACCTAAACCCTAGGGTACCCTAATGAAAGTGCCTAAATCCTAAGATGCCCTATGAAAGTGCCTAAACCTAAATCCTAGGGTACACTATGGAAGTGCCTAAACCACTAAAACCCTATAATATGAAAGTGCACCGTAAACCTAAATCCTAAGGTACCCTATGAAAGCGCCTAAACCTAAACCCTAGGGTACCTTATGAAAGTGCCTAAAACCCTAGGGTACCCTATGAAAGTGCCTAAATCACTAAAACCCTATAATAGGAAAGTGCACCTTAAACCTAAATCCCAAAAAAGAGTGACTTACCTTGATGGTAATTAGATACCTCTTTTTCTAGACTTAAGAGGTAAAAATCTGTAAAGTTAACAGCAACAAACAAAAGAGAGGGAGACACCGATTTCAACTACAAACAAAAGAAAAATTTACAAATTTCAGCTAGAAATAAGAATTTACAAGTTTCAATTTTCAACCCTAGTGCACACATACTGATTTCAACTACAGATCATGCAACCGAGAGTCTAGTGTGGTGGTGAGTCGGCGAACAATAGAGAGAGAGAGAGGAGATGATGAAGTCTCACTGAACTTCAAACCCAGATCCAAGTTTGTAAACCTTGTTTTCGACTTTTCGTAGTCCAATAGTTGAGGTAAAGAGGAGAGAGATGGGTAAAGAAGAAAGAGAATGCCGATAAGAAGTAATAGAAGGAGCAGGGGCTGTTCAACTTCACTTATTGACCTTGGAGAATGCAAAAATTTGGGAAAGTAATTAAGGGAGGAGACAAAAGAGCTGACTTGCCTATTCCCTATGCCTATTTCCTAGGCATAATAAATTGTACCTGTTCGGCTGTAAAGCACTAGCATGTTCCCCATGTGTAGAACGGTCAGAAATTAAATATACGTAATTATATTGTGTGTATATATATATATACACCAATTATCCAGTCAAGGATCCTGGATTAAACAGAAATGGGTGTTTTTAAGAGTTTAAAACGTGTTTTTGTATAATCCGAACCGTCCAATGTGTTTAAAATGGTCCCGCGAGAAATCATCAAAACAAATAAAACCGACCGGGAAGGGCTTGATCCGAGCAGTTTTTTCCTCGGATCAAGCCCTTCCCGGTTTTTTTTTTGATGATTTCTCGTGCGAACCCTTAAAACACGTTTTAAACACATTGGACGGTTCGGATCATGAAAATTTGGTCCAGATTTTTGAGTAGTGATCCCGGACTAGATAACTCCTCTCTCTCTCTCTCTCTATAAATATATATATACGGCTAGCTTCCAGTCAGGGATCCCTGACTGAAAGCTTTTGGGTGTTTTGAAGGTTTTACAAAATCCGAACCGCCCAATGTGTTTAAAACGTGTTTTTAACGGCCCCCGGGAGAAATCATCAAAAAAAAATACCGGAAAGACCTTTGATCTGAGCAGTTTTTCACAAAAACTGTACATTTACAGTTTTGTGAAAAACTGTTTGGATCAAGCCCTTCCCGGTAATTTTTTTGATGATTTTTTGCGTGGCCCTTACAAACACGTTTTAAACACATTGGACGGTTCGGATTATAAAAAAAATATCTGGAACGTGGAGGTCCGGAGCCCGGACTAGAAGTTCCCCCTATATATATATACATATTCGGTCGGGTCGGTTTAAGGGGTTGGAGGAGTTGCGACCCGCGATCCGACCGAAACCCGTATTTCTCTCAGCATTTTTACCCGTATCCGACCGACTAGAGTGTTCGAAACTGCCCAATCTGTGTAGGTCGGGCTGGTGGACCGGGTTATACGGGTTTTTGCTCACCCGTAGCGAGCATAGCTTCCCCTCACAGATCTTTATCCACTTTCAGGGGTTTCCCGATTTTCTTTGCAATCTAGTTTCTTCATCCTAATACTCAGCTGGAAGCAAGGGAAATCTGACCCAAACTGCCGTTTTAATGGCTTGAGCTTTGTCTTTTTTAAAATCTCCATGCCATTTCCTTACTGTCAAATGATGATCTTGAATGATACACGGATCCCCAATATAGGGTTTATAATAATCAGTTTTAGATTCAAATCTGAAAATATGGAAACCTAAGCCGACCTCCATTGGCGTGATTAATCCTTCAGGATTCCGGAGCCTGTGGATTTTGTTCATCAGCACCTTGAACCCGAAGTTCTTCCCCAGGAGCTTAACAATTAGGCATCCTTTCCAATTGGACCTTATGCGTTTCAGATGTGCTTTAGGGAAATCGGTTTTGATTTGGATTTAGTTACAATCGGTTTGTCACTATCCATATCATCATCATCGCTATCTTCAAATTCAGATATTCTTTTCTCAATATCTTCTTGGGTTGGCTCTCTCGATTGCATGAGTGCTTCTTTGAATGATCTTCCTGAATACGACTGTTGTTGATGATTTTGATGTTGCTTTTGATTTTTGACATCATATTTTGATTGCTGTTGCTTGTCCGTCTCGATGTTTCCATCACTTCATCTGGGGTTTGTTTCAACGAATCCCCAATTTCCTCTTCCTCCATGGAGTCAGAGGAAAGGGATGGATTTTTTTCTTTCATACCTCTAGTATTCTTTGTGCTCCTCTCCAGATGATCTATCTCCTCTGCTGATTGATTCAGAATTTCAGAAGAAACAGCGGTGGGGGGGTTCATTCTAGAGAGAGAGAGATAGTGTTCCTACCAAAAAGCTGATTACTTGTATGCTGTATACAATAGTAGAAGTACAAAAATGTTGGGATTGAAGACGATGCAACTAAATTCTCTTTAGCCCATAACCATATATCTCAATATTTGTGTGTGCATATACACATTTATACACGCAGACAAGTTTCATCATAACCATAGCCATGAAAGCTATAACTAGAAATTCCTCACATGGGTCTTAGGTGCGTGTGCCATCATATCATCACCAAATATGTACAAGTCCTCCCTAGGCACAAGAGAAGTGTCGATGGGCTTCGAGGTACTAGACTTATCATATACTCATGTCAATTAATTGAATTTGTAATGTATTAGTTTGACTTGCTGATAGTAATTCGCTCGATGCTAGAGCAGGTTTAATCCTCTGGTGATGTGGAAAACCCAAGGTCCTAGCATAATGTTGTACTCCCGCCGTCCCAATTTGTTGGTCCCTTTTCACTATTTGGGACCTCTTAAAAAATCGTCTATATTTTCTAATTTATAATATTTTTTATATCCAATATGGATCTTGTTTGATAGATCTCAATTAGTTTTATTATACAAAATTTTTAAAATCCTATTAAACTTTATAGATTGTGAAATATAGACAATTGTTTGAGTGGCACGATTGCCCAAAAGGGTCCAGCAAATTGGGACGGAGGGAGTATGTATCAGTTGTCAATCATAATAAGACTATTGTATGGATCATCTTCTGTAAATTCAGCTCTTGTAGGGTAAACATAATGAGTTTCATAAGGTTGATTGGATAACGAAAAATAGTTCAACGGTAAGCCCATCACAGCAATAATGGACGAGAGACATTCAACATACATGGTCACAGAGGGGAACGAGGGTCATGTTGTTATGACCATCAAACCAACCTGTCTGTAGTGACCGTGACAATGAAGCCTCACAATGAGGCTCGGATACTTCTACTTCTGTGGTTTCTCTCAGATGCGGGGTTGCGCCGATCATGGATCACCCATTGTGAGACACCCACAATGGGCGCACTTATGTTTGCACCACAATGGGTCACCCTTACCTACATCTTTGTTGTGGCATGTGACCGTATTGCAGCATTTTGCTGTCTGAACTTTGGTCCTCCCATAGATTGAAGAGGACATACTTTCGAGATGGTTCCCAACTTCCTACCATGCAAACTTGAGTTATGCTTTGATAGCACTTATACCAACTAGTCCCTATTAACCAGCGGTCCAGCACAAAGGGGTCATACAACGTGACCCAAAAGCTGTAACTCAAGTTACTTTGGGAGATCTTAGAATCATTCCTCAGTTTGTTTTGGCTCCACATTCTACTCATTAGGCTGCCTAGTTACGCATCTTAGTGATATGTAGCATTATCTGTTTGTGCTTACTGTATGGGGAATAAATCCGCATATGTAGTTTACCTCTTCTTAATCAGATCAATCCCGTGCTTCCTCGCTGGAACCCTAATGCTGCGAGACGAACAACCAGTTAGAGCACCTTTGCCTGTCGTCGGCAAAGGTCCTCCGATGCTTAAGTTAGTAATGGGTTTACCAAATAAGCCAAATCACACAATGCATATAACGACGAGTTACAACGTACCTTTCTTCATGGGTTTGATACTTTATTTATAGATGTAGGTTACTTGTTGATCAAGGGTCCTCGTTGCCCTAGTTTCCTTATTGTATTAGGAAACCCTTCCTAATGGGATTCATCCCATTAAGTATCGCAATGTTGCGTTTACAAGATCTCTTCTTGTAATAGGATTCCTTTTCATATAGGTCTCCTTAATATACGGCTGTGCAATCAGACTTTACTAGGATTCTGCCTTCACACTGCATTCCTTATTGGATACGGAGTGCTTGGGTTAATCCCTTATATCACGGGATTTACCTTTTATCACATAAGAGGCTATTCCAGATCCTTCTAGAACGGCCTACTGTTAAGGTGGTTTAGCCGAGATGCCATGTTGCTCGGTAAGGTCCTTGTGAGACTCTTTATGTGAGTGCAGCTCGGTACATGGTCTCACATACCCTCTCTTGGTTCTACGATTTACCTATAATATATATTTAGCCATATTTGGGGCTTTTCGTAGCTCAGTTGCTGCTTAGGGCACCTTCACATGGTTTTCTTGAGCTAATCCACCCTTACAAGGTGTAACTACTATGTTATAATGTTACTCTGGCCTTATATATGGCCTAACTTGATCGGCTACTGCTTAGGGCACCCTCACATAGTCACATGGTCCTACCGACCAAGTCCACCCTCACGTGGTGTCCATACCGAGCATGTGATTTGTTCGTGCTCGTATATTCTCTATCATAATTGGATTTTACCCTCTCCACTTACCGCTCCTTTGCCTTGAAGTTTGACTCTTTGGGCTTTTGCTGATACTAATTGGGTAGCTGATTTTTTTTTTTTTCATAGAAAACCCATATTTGATGTCTTGGTTTTTGTAGGGGGATTCTCTCTCTCTCCTAAAAAGCAGTAAACATTTATTTTTGCTTGCTCTCCCATTGAAGCTCAATACTGCTCTAAGGCGCATCCTTCTGCTGAAATAGTTTGGCTCTGATTGCTTTCGTCACCTGCAAGTGTTCCTCGTCTTTAGTCTTCCACCTCTTTATGTGAGAATAAGTTCCACATTGCCCGTAATTTACTCTTTCATGAGCAGACAAAAACTTGTTGAGACTGATAACTGATTGTTAGTTTGTTCACACAACATCTAAAGTCTAGCACTATTGGCCTGCCGTATGTTTCAGCATTGCTGCAGTCTATGTAGCACAGACACGGATACGGATAAGGACACAGATACGGACACGGACACGGCAATATATATATTAATATACATATAAATATTAAAAAAATTAAAATGTTTAAAGATTAATAATTACAGTTTGACCCCCCAAAAGTTAAAAATTACAATTTGACCCCTTAAAATTTAAAAATTACAGATAAAAATTTCAAAACAATTACATTTTGACACCTGCCGTGTCCCCCACGTGTCCCCGCCGTGTCCCTGCCGTGTCCCCTACAAAAAATTCAAAATTTTTTGGGGACACGCCACATACGTATCCCGCCGTGTCCCCATGTCCGATACGGCGACCTCTAGAAGTGTCGGTGCTTCATAGGCTTCAGTTGCCTGACTTCTTCACAAAAACTTATACTTGTCTGCTTGTTCTTGTTTTATCCTTGTCAAGTTAATGATGCCCTCTGTGCTTGCATCATGAGTTCGAGGGTGTGAAAGTGTAGTAGTTCTCGTATTTTTTTATTTAAATGATCAGTTGTAGTGTATGTGAAAGTGTAGTTCTTGTATTTTGTTTATATCTACAGCGTTTAGTGTAGTATAGTCTTTCTATAAAATTAGGTTTTGCTCAAGGTTATTAGGGTTGCCTATACCAATCCTCAGTCGTGTAACATTTCATCTTTTCATAATACCTATTATCCTTTTCCCCTCTCAGCATTCTAACTTCATTTTTCCTTTCCCTTGGGTTTAGGGGAGGAGATAATTTCAGGAGCTCAGCGGGTACACCTACCTGACTTATTGACAACACGTGCAATAGCCTGCGGGATAGATGTCAAAACGATATCAACTTATGTTGATTCTTTCCGGTAATTTCGTAATTGACCATCTTGCTCTTCACATTTGTTGTCTTCAATTGCTCTGGTTCTTGCAAAAAGTCGACCACCTGCATCCCGTCTTGTTAATATTGTCTTGTTAATATTCTCTGTGTGTGGCTCTGTGTTTTTATTGAATCAAAGAACATTATTTCCAGAAGTTAGTCTTTTACATCTTCAAACTCTTTGGTTGGATTACCTGTACATTGGAAGTTTGCCTTCCCTATTTTGGAACTTTTGTCAATTTGGTTTAGTTCCTGTTTTAAAATCTATGGTCTGGTCCTAGCCATGAAAGTTTCATTAAGAAAAGCTGGTAACAGAGCAAACCATCGTATTACTTTTGTTGCATGCCACTGAATAAAATTCATTCACACCTATGATAGCTTTGAGATCATAGTCTAGCTTTTGGGACAGAACGTTGGTATGATTTACATCTTTAGAAATTGAGCGTACTATTATCTACTGTAGTTTCTTTAACTTTTGGCAGTAGTTTTTACAAATTTTTCCTGGCCATATTCAATGTTAAGTGTTCGTACCATGACCCTCTTCTCATCGTCGTCGTCATGAGTCTCATACTGTTTCTGTTTCCATCATCTTTACTTCTCAAGTTGTAAGCTATTTTACTGTGCACCGGTCAAATCAATTTCTGGGTAGCATTTCAGGTAAATATATCTGTGAACTACTTTTAGTCTCTTAGTTGTCAAATAGGTACATTCCATATCCTGTATGTTACTTGTTAATTTCTAGGTACTCATCTAAAAAGTTGTCTTGCGGAAATACTCTTCGCCGATAAACAATGACCGTCTTGGGACATCCAAGCTGATGATAAAAACTAGCGAAATCTGATTCACTACTGTTATGCTGCAGGTATGGTGCACCCCCGCATGGTGGTTTTGGGGTGGGATTGGAGCGTGTGGTAATGCTCTTTTGTGCCCTCAACAACATACGCAAAACTTCATTGTTCCCTCGTGACCCTCTCAGGATTGCTCCATGACGTGTTATGCTGATTGCATTCTGCCTTACCTTTGTTGCTGCGATTGTTTCCTCTAGGCTCTGTCTTCTCTGAAGCGTTTTGATAAAATGTACACAATTTCGCAGGGAAGGAGCAATTTATTTGTTCACTAAATATGTAGTTACTGTCACTTTAAACCCATGTTTACTGTAGTCGAGTATTCGAATAGGAAAAAACTCGATCTTTCGTTTGCATGAGTGTTGTGAATTAGTTGTGGTGACCCGGGGTCCATGTAGTGCTCAATACAAGCCGTCCAAAAGTATTTTTAATGGTTTGGACGGCTCATATTGACCACTACAGGGACCCCGTTTTTTCGTTATGCGGTTTCAGGTTTATTTTATTTTATTTTTATTTTGGGTTGTTTTTTGAATTCTGGAGAAAAGAAAAAAAAAAGTGGAGAAAGACACCGCGTAAACTACTCAAGTTAGGCACTTGCACCTCTTTCTGTCAAGGTAACGTAGATAACCTCTTATTTCGGTATAGTTTTTTGTTTTTTTTTTGTTTTTGATGCTTTTGGTACTAAAATACTGTTTGATTCCCTACCTACAAGATATATCTATCTCCCTTTCTTATTAATCCGCTTAAACCCTCTCCAATTGCTCTGTTTATATCTACAATCTACAACTTACTAATAAGGAAATTGGAGGTTGGGAACATGGTTTGCATTTTCGTTTCCTGTTTTACCCTGCACAATTGTCTTATTTATGGTTTTGCCACTCTAGACTCTAGGGGGGGTCGACACCTGTAGGGCAAGTGGAAGCGATGGGGGGTTTTGCCACTCCAGACTCGGTTTTGCAATGTTTACCTTTTTCTTCTTCAAATTGCTTCCCCAATTCGATCTTGAGATTCTCTCTTAAGCAGGGTTCTTCACAAGACCTGTTAATTGCATGTGTTCCTGGTAGGCGTTGTAATATATATATTTGTTTGGTGGATTATGGAAAAATGCATCGGTTCTGGAAATTGGTGTAGAGAAATATGATGAGGGAGAAAATTACTTGTGGCATTTTGTACATGGATAAAACAGAAACAGTGTATTTTTTGCTTCACCAATTTCAGTCATTTTAGGTAGCGATTTATGCGAAGTGTGATTTTCTCTCATCATTTGTCGGTTTGAGTATTGTTTGTCATTTTCCATAGAACAATCTGTGGAGATTTGAATACCTGGGTTTTGTGGCTCACATTGGTTTGTTAAACTTGGAATGAGGCTTATGACTACCAGCTGTTTGATGTAATTCCTCAAAGAAGTGTACTGGTTGGTTGTGGAATGTAAAACGTGTGATGTCGTCGTGTTTTTTTTTTTTGGCCCAATTGCCTTCTCTTGCTCTTTCGCCCAGTTAAAGTTGTAGAACAGAAGCCATGAGCGAATTGCATGCAGAGATCCATAGGGGCTGAACCAATATGTTTTTTTGAAGTACATTTGGGACGACGTGACGAGATAATTCTGTTTTTGATTACTTGTGCTGAAAAAAAATACATGGGAGCTTCTCCCTTGAGATTTGGCATATTGCTAATTCCTGCGGTGCCATTCAAAAAATTTATAAAAAATATAGGAGGCTTACTACTGTTTAGAAAATGCTTGAACATAAACTTTGGCCTCTAACCGAGTATCTTATTCCAACAACTCATGAAACTAACCATGAGGCACGTGATTAATTGGCTTTCTTTTCCTGTTCTATTGGGTAGTACCTTCATTTAAGCTTTTGACATTCAGGTTTTGTATTTAACCCTTGAAAATATGGCATAGTTGTTCCTTCCTAATACTTGCATTCTCAATCAGGTTAAAAAAAAAAAATGCTTTCTATATCCCCATTCTTGTAAAATTTGATTAGTAGATGTGTTCAATTTATGTAAAATGTCTTTGTTGTTCATTTTATTTGGTGTTTTCACTGCCCATTTTCAACCCGATCAGTAGCCTCATAAAGTAAACATGTTCTAGGTTGTAATTTCGCAATTTTTGTTTCTGATTTCTGGTGCTAAAAACTTTAGGATGGACAATCATTTCTTTTCCTGGGTTTGATGTTTAATTTTCCTAATATTGGGTTCCTTCAAATTTTGGAAGTCTTGAATACTCTTATAATGAAGTCAAATTCAAGGCCTCGTGTTGAAGCTGATCGTGCCCCAAAAGGAGAAGAAATTGCTACACATGAACCTACGGAGCTATGCATCATGCCCATGTTGTTGGATTCTGGCGGACCTCAATCTGTGAGTTCAGTCAAGCCACATGATGTTTATTGTTATGAGAGTCTTAGGGATCAAATCACTGAGTTATTTCAGGCGCTCAAATCTACATATGATGGCAATGAAATGTTGGTTAAAGCACAAGCTGAGAAACCATCGTTAGATTTGCTTCAACAGTGTGATCAAATGAATAATGATGAAATTAACGAGTCTTATGATCGTGCCATTGCTGAGTACCAAGAAGGATGAGGTATTTCATGCACGGTGATGGCGGTGCTTCAACTCCATAGAATGCCTTTTTGAATATGTTTTGGCACGATCTGAAGTAGTGGTAATAATTTACAACGGTAGCTATTTTGCGTATGTTAAGCTAATGAGTGGAGTACTGCTTTATGTTGTGTGACTCGGTGTAAGATCTAGAAGCTTATGTTTAAAGATTTCAGTGTTTGTATGAAGTATTTTGTCAAATTTTCTTCCACTCATCAGCTCTGTTCTTCACCGAATGACCGTGAGCTTCGTTTCGTGGATTCAGTGCTGATTTACGATTCTTTAAATGGTTCTTCCGTAGAGAAAACCACGCATTGGTAATTTCCTTTTATTTTTCTCGTATTCAGATGTGAAATTAGCTTTCTTTAAACTGTATATTTTATGCATTTGTTCCTCTTATTTTCAAGGACAAATACTTGGGAGTATTCGATATACCGGTGGATTTCTTGAGGGTCGAGTGTGGGATTCTTTTGCTGCTCATGACAGTTTGAAATTTACTGGCTTCTTTGATCCTAAGTCCTATTATGGAATTTTTTCCAAGGATGGATATGACCGGGCATATCCTAGGTATTGAAAAGAGGACATTGTTGCTTGCGAAGACAAAGCTTGTCTGCACGTCGTCTCAATATCTCAACTGCAAAAACAACTTTCAGGTGTGTAACCTCTCCAATTACTAATGACCACTCTTACATTAATTGCAGGTGCAAATTCAATATAGAGCTTTCAGATCCAACAGGAACAATCACTTTTTTTTTTTGGTACATCGGAAATCTAAAATACAAGGAAACGGAAATACAAGGAACATACAACATACAACCACAATCGAAGAACAACAACGCAACAATCAACCCGAGTCCATCCAAGACCGGGTTCCAGAGAAGAGAGATCTGCATCAAACTTCCACCGCCGGCGGGGTCTTACCTACTGCCGTCGCCGCCGTTGCTCCGCTGCTGCCAAACCCGTCTGCCGCTGCCTTCAAAGAAAGCCATGGAAGCCGGGTCCCGAGAATGGTGATGTGCATCACAAAAATGAAGGGGAGAATAGATCTCAACCCAAAAGCACAAGAGATGGTGAGAGGAGAGACGAGAGAAAGTAAGAGCTTAGGGTGACTGAGGGGAAGGGAGGAA
>JAXBDA010004049.1:0-30986 GCA_036023075.1 Gaultheria prostrata | reverse complement strand
GAGTACAAGACAGCCAATTACACTTCTAACACTTGAAACATTCAGGTGCAACTTTTGTGACATACAGTGCAACTAAACTCCATAGAAAGAGCAACAATATCTAACACAAGGAGCAAGGATTATAGTCGCAGTGATAAAAATAAGCACTATTCAACTAAACTTAGTATGCAGGACAATACAAGAACCACCATATGTTGGAGTATGAAATACCATCATGCATAAAATATGGAGTGAGAGACAATGATGAAGCTTCAGTGACACGACATTGTGAATTAATACCACATCATGCTAAGCCTCACATCTATTCTGAAATAACATACACTGTGATGCCTGCAATACCTCATGCTTCAGAAAATAAAACAAAATGATGGCTCTTCTATTAACAATGTAAGATCTAAGGTACATTAACCCTTTGGAGTACCAATCTAGAGAGAGAGAGAGAGAGAGAGAGAGAGGATGGAGTGAGAGACAGAAAAACCAAAAAACTTACCACTTCTTGGCTTGCTTCAACGTCAGATATGGAGTGAGAGACAATGATGAAGCTTCAAATTGCCGATCTAGGTTTCTCCTCTTCTCCCTCTGTCTTCGTCGCCTGGTTCTCTCTCTCTCTCCCTCTCTTCCGTCGTTTCTCTCTCTCTCTCTCTCTCTCTCTTCCGTCGTTTTGAAATCAGGAGAAGGAGAAGAGGAGATTTTGGGTTTTAGGGCTTTTAAGCCATGGAGGGTATTTTGGTCCTTTCAAGTTGGCATCTCCATGTATGTGGAATTTATTTTCTCCTTCCCATCATTCCAGTCATTTACAAAAACCTAACCATCTCATTGGTATTATTACTTTTAAAAACCATTTTGTGGTCATTTTCCCATAAAGAAACCCACTCTCTTCCTAGTTTCCCTATTAAAAATTCTCTTCTTTTCCATTTTCCTTCCACATGTTCCAAACAAAGCCTCAAACAAACCCGAAGTTCCAAATAGGTGGCTTTGTTTGGAACCCAAGGAAAGGAAAGAAAAATAAAAAAATTTCCTCTTCATTTGATTGGTTTGAAAAGAAAAAGAGAGGAAAAATAACTAAACTGAAAATTTTCTTTCCAACTTCCCTTCTTTTTTTCTTTTTCCTAACTACCAAACAAAGCGTTAAGAAAAGAGAAAGGGTATTAATGAATTTTTATTCAGTCAATCTTAGTCTTAGACAACCAAAATGGGATGGGCCTCAGACAACATTTGATGTAAAAAATGAATATAATTCGTTTCGGAGTCCCACGCAATTGACCCAAGTCATTTTTTTTTGGATGAATGGAGAGAATTTCATAAATCAAAACAATGATACACAGTAACCTAAAAAATGAAAAAAAGAAAAGGAAAAGCAAAAAGAAAACAAAAGATATAGGGGAAAAAATTGACGATATCGGAAGCCCAGATCTAGAAACCCCAAATCTAAACTTTTTATTTTTTATTAGTAAAATTTTTACATATAATTTTTTTTTATGAAAAAAGCTGGATAATAATTTGGGACGCGAAAGTCACTCAGTTGTGAATTGGCTCACTGGTCACCGTCTGCTACAACGAAAAGTCTATCAAGCCAAGTGGAACAATAACGGACCTCTGCTTCAGCACAGGACGTAACAGGTAGTAGAAGATAATGGTAGCCTTCGGAGGCGGCAAAGGCGTGGGTCAGATTCTGGCCGCCGTAGCGGCGGCTCTATTGCTCCGCCTGTTCTCCGGCCCCAGCCCGGCGCTGTCGCCGGAGGACGAAAGCGACGGCGGCGACGACGGAGAATTTGAAAACGGAGAAGATAAGGCAACAGGGAAAGTTTCTCCGGTGACCATACGGTGGAGTAACATCACTTGCTCCATCTCCGATAAATCCTCGCAAGCAGTGAGTTTTTTCTTCTATCGGATGATACACCGTGGCATTTTGTTTTGCTATGAAAGCTTGAGCTCTAAACGAGGGTCTTTTATGTGACTAGCTAGGATTTTTTTGTAAACTGTGTTTGGTTGCCGATAAATTTTTTGAAGAGGTTAATGTTGGATTTAGAGTCTGTAAAACTGAGCCTAATTGAACTGTTTGGACGAGTTATTGTTCATTTTTTCTCATGCAAATACCAGTCCTTGAACCAAGAGTTAATATGTGACATAATGCGCGTGCCATTCCGGAAGTGCGAGTGCTCATAAACATTCCAAACTTCTAAAATTCATGAGAGCAGGATTGAAGCTCCAACACTTAGCGATAATTGAGAGCAGGAGCGGAGGTCCTACTGAAGTAGTATGTGACTGAGGCTCTAACTAGCTTGGGTTTTTATCTAAAACGTGTTTGGTTGCCGAGACAATGTTTGAAGAGGTTAATGTTGGATACTTGGATGTTAGTGTGTCTGTATCCTTAGTAACAGAGCCTAATTGAACTGTTTGGATGATAGAATTGATCATTTTCTCTCATTCTCTGATACACATAAATTGCGATTCTTGAACCAAGAATAATAACTTAAGAAGGCAATATTAACTTACTCGGCGGGAAATCTGGTGTGGGCCAGATTCTGGCCACCGTCGTGGCGGTTCTCCAGCTCTTGTCTGAGAGAAAGAAACGGTGACGGAGAATTTGACAACAGAGAACCTCCTGCGCCTCGGAAAGTTTCTCCGGTGGACTGTATGGTGGAGTAAGATCACTTTCTCCCTCTCTGATAAATCCTCCAAAGCAGTGATTTTTTTTTTTGGGTATCGGATAACACACCATCGCATTTTGCTTTGCTTTGTAAGCTTGAGCTCTAACCTAGTCACATAAGGTGCGTGCCCGTGCTGGAGTATGTGAACATTCCAAACTACTAAGTTTGCGAGAGTGAGATTGAAGCTCAAGCACCGAGTGATAAGTGAGAGCGGGACCGGAGGGTCCTACTTAATCATGTGATGAAGGCTCTAACTAGCTACGGTTTTTTGGAAAATGTGTTTGGTTGCAAAGAAAATGTCTGAAGAGGTCAATATTGGATTTTGGTATCTGTATCCTTAGTAATAGCCTTATTGAATTGTTTGGATGAGATAATTGTTCGTTTTCTCTGATACATATAAATAGCGGTACTCAAACCCAGAATAATAACTTAATCATATTCTGTTTTCTTCTTTTTTTAGTTCCCTTGCATTTTCTCAGCAACCAAACATAGGATGATCATTGTAGTTGGCATTTCTTCAATGAATGTTCTTCCAATTTAAAAGAATTTAGGCGCATAATTTTACAAATATAAGTGTTTCTTAGACTGAGCTTCGCTATGCGTTTGTATAATTCTACAAATGGTTTGTTTGGTATTATGTGTTAATCTTGCATGAATAATAGTACGATTTTACGATGCCCATGAATTGGTTGCTTAGGTGAGATTTTTGCTAAAAGATGTGAGTGGAGAGGCGAAACCTGGAAGATTGCTCGCTATAATGGGGCCATCAGGATCGGGGAAGACAACGTTGCTCAATGTTTTGGCAGGACAAATAGTGGCTTCGCCCCGGTTACATTTATCAGGCCTTTTGGAGGTCAATGGACGACCCATTTCTAATAGAAGCTATAAGTATGTTTTAACTTAGATACAATAGGACTTGCAAAGTTAAAATCAATAACAGTTTTTTCAACATGGTTTTGTGATCACTTTTTAGTCATGATCATTTGCAGACTTGCCTATGTGAGACAAGAGGATCTTTTCTTCTCACAGTTGACAGTTCGAGAGACATTGTCTATTGCTGCTGAACTCCAACTTCAAGAGATATCTTCCTTTGAAGAGAGGGATGAATATGTGGACAACCTCTTGTTCAAACTAGGCTTGGTAATTCTGGCTTGATAACTCTCTTCTACTATTTTCTTACATCTATTTGTTCATGGATAGTTTTCATGTAATTCTGATCTTGGATTAAATTTGTTTTCAGTTTCTCTTGAACTTCAGCGTACCTCTTACATGCTGAACTTTTTTAGCTTTATGTCTAAAATAATTTTTGAGTGATAACTGGGGTTTATGCTTAATCAGCCTTTCATATTATTGCCGAAATATATGTGATTAGGTTGCGTTTGCTGCATCTGTTATTATTCTATTTTTTTCTCCCGCTGTGATATTTTCCAAACTTTTGAGCTTTATGATCTATATTTTCTTGCGGTGACTGCTATGTGCTTTTTATTCAAAAGGTCAGTTGTGCCGATTCCCGTGTTGGGGATGCAAAAGTCCGTGGTATCAGCGGGGGTGAAAAGAAGCGTTTATCTCTAGCATGTGAGCTTATGGCTAGCCCATCTGTCATATTTGCTGATGAACCAACAACCGGTAGGTGTGGTTTCTTTTTCATAATTGGCCTTTTGGATTGTTTCTTTTTATTGAGAAATATCTTTCAGTTAGTCCAGCTATATAAAATAATTCATTAAAATGTTGGAACTGGGAATGCTATCTTGGTGGTTCAAAATTACACTTGCTGTGTTTTTTGGTTCAATGGCAATGGCCAACCCAAGGGAGGTAACCTTCCTCCTGTCATGTACATGTATTTTCTGCCTGTCTCATAGACATATTTTCAGTTTATTTGTGCTGTATAGAATCAGTCTTATTTGAGTTTGTTTGTGCTTGGTTATTAACGTATAAGTATGAATCTCATAGAATTGGACAAATTAGGCTTGTGAAAAGTTTGGTTAGGTTTATATTTGTGGGGTATAGAATCAGTCTTATTTGAGTTTTTTTGTACTTGGTTATTAACGTGTAAGTATGAATCTCATAGAATTGGACAAATTAGGCTTGTGAAAAGTTTGGTTAGTGATAGACCTTTAATAGGAGTACAACACGCATTGGTTTGAGATATGTGGAGAAAAAAGTAAAGCTAATGAGGTAGGGAAAAAAATTGAGCTGCATATGCAAAATGTTGGTAAATTTAATGTGATCAAGCATCAGTTTTATCGGCTAAAGTCTAGATATTTTGGCTCCAGAACAAGATCAAGCTCTGAGAAAAAGCCTAGACTAACCGAGCTCAAGTCAACCATGAGTCTTGCTCAAGCATACTGACCTTGGGGAGCCCTATATACTTGGTTTTTATTCTTTCTTTTGACCTTCCTTTTTCCCTTCCCTTTAATGCACATATCATTAAAATGCCCAAACAATACAATGCTCCAGCAATGGGTAGACACCCATGCTAAGAACTTCTTGCCAACACAGGCAATGGAAAAATTAGCTCGGATATCAATTAAGTGATAGCTTTTGGGACTACTGGTAACCTAACATGGTATAAGAGCTCACGCTGTGTGAGGTCTTGGTTCAAGCCTCTTTGTCTGCATTTGTTATTGGTTTGCATTATGCTTCCCCCCTTTGCATTCTTTGGCAATATGTATTGACGTTTGTATCTCCAAGTGCTAGATGGGATGCATGTGAGGGAGGGTATTTGATAGCTTTATATACATTGTTGTGCTTAATTCCTAATAGTGAACAGTGTCAATGAACAGTGTCAATGAGCAGTAACAGTGAACAGTAACGGTGAACTGTAATAGGGGTTGCGATGCAATCTCATGTCCGAGGGAGATACTGAGAGAGTGGTAACTCTGGTGGCATGGGGTGCAAATTTGTTTTCATGACGGCGCTAATACCATCTTACACGGTCTTGGGTAGAACTCAACCCCAAAAGCTAGCTATTGACGTGAGGGTGCCCTCTCTCGCTTATATATTTCATATTACTTTGATACCCAAGCGTTGTGGGAGTTCGATTCACACCTTTCCTCACGCGCAGCGTGCTTACTCGACCTGTCACGTGCAGGCCAAAGACACGCACCCTACCCATCTCTGGTACCTAGCTCTAATACCATTTTAAGTTTTCAATTTTCCCAAAAGCTTCAGCTGCTAATAAATGGGCGACAATGTATATAAAGCTATCTAAAGGCATAGTTGGTGATTTCTTCAAGACAAGGGGACAAGGGAAGTGAGATTAAAAAATGGGTGTCGAGAGAGAAAGGGTGAGAAGGTGTATATTCATGAATAATTGTACTTTCTATCGCCTTTATTTTCTCTTAGTTTTAATATTCAAGATTCTTACAGCCCTCCCTGTCCTTATTTTGCTTAATCAGTGTCCAGCAATATTTGCCGAAAAATCACTAGAAACTACATTGGACCTTGGTTCTATGCAAGTGAACTTTAACAAGTGGCTTTGCATAGTTGTCTCCTGCTGGGGAACACGTGCCATTTTCTAAGCTACTGATGCTAATTTTTTGAATTCCATTTATTCTTTTTTGTTAGGTTTCTTATAAAGAGTAAAATAAAAGCATAGGCTTACAAGGGGCATTGCCCCAGGCAATTCAAATCAGTGTTCCTATATCACTTTTCGAGATCCGGCCCATCATCAACTCAGTCAGATCTTCTTGTTTGCCTGCTTTGATTAGGCTTCCTTTAACGGATTTGATCATGATATGCAATCAACATGCTCCGTTTTGACAGGACCTAACTGACTATTTTAGATGATAAGTTAAAAGAGCAACATACCAATCATCCGGAAAACATAAACAACCATAAGCTGTTAAGCAACTTAACAAAATCCCTGCACTGCACACAAGGCTAGGCTTAACACTTCCTAAACTAAAGACATTCCGCAGCTAGCTTCACCATTTGCAAAGAGAGAAAACAAACGAGGATAATAATGGAGTTACCCTTGTAAAAAGTAAATTGACAACCTCGATATCATAAAACAAAACCAAGCCCACACATCGTCCTAACATGCACATAGGAACCAAGAACTGCAGCTAGAGACTAAAATACTTCCTTGAGCATCCCCAGATGCATTTTCATAATCAAATTTAGTTTTTGTGTTAGATGGAAGTAAATCCTGACATTGAAAAGTTCAGACCTAGGAACAATGGAACTATCGTTAGAATAGGAATTTGGCCTTACCTACACTGAAGACTCTGTGTTTGCTTACTTTTTCAGATGAGTAATGCTTTCATTTCACTTTGTGTACACTTTGGTGGCTTATCAATTTCCATACGCATTTAACCAAACTACAGCAGATATGGAAAGAGACGAAACAGAATTATGTTTTGGTTCCTTAGTTTTTTCCATTGTGTTGTTAATTTAGATGACTTAGAAGTTATAAACACTAACTATAGAACCCTAAACAAAAGTTGGTTCTGGTGTTAGGTCTTGATGCCTTCCAGGCAGAGAAAGTGATGGAAACACTCCGACAACTTGCACAGGATGGACATACTGTGATATGTTCCATACACCAGCCAAGAGGTTCAGTGTATGGGAAATTCGACGACATTGTGTTGCTGACAGAAGGGTCTCTTGTTTATGCCGGTCCTGCACGTGATGAACCACTATCATACTTCTCAAAATTTGGGTTGGTATCCGAACCTCTGTTATTTTATTTTCATTGCATTTACCCTATCTTAGGCTCCTTAAATGTATTAAAGATTCTACAAAATAAAGAGCTTTTCTTTCGTGGATAATGTAGTACCACATAAGCAAGCATTCGGTATCCAGAAATTGCCCCAAGCTGTCAAGGGGCGTCGTATAGTGCTTTGACCATGGTATCTTATTTCATATGGAGTAGAGATGGTTTGAAGGGTTTTGGATCCTTGTCCAGTTTGTGTAGCCTGGAGCTAGAATTTGGACTCAACTTATTATTGTGGTTTTTAAGATGCTCTTAAGTTGATTTCTTTGTCTGTTACTATTTGGACTAGATCTTACACATATATGTGTAACGAATGCTACTAGATCATGCTGTCGTGATCGATCGGCTGTAAATAATTAGCTACAGACAGAACCTGATGATCAAAATATATTACTGTTAAATTCTTTCCCGGTCATTATCCTTGTCTAGGCTGCCAATTAGTTGCTCTCTGAATGCTGAACCATCAATGATGCCTTGTTCATGCTCTTCACAAAAAGTGGCACATCTTTTTTATTTTTTTTCCTTGTTTCAGCAATTTTATATAGGCGATGAAGGAAACCAACACAATCTTCTGTATCTTCGCACCTTGGGAGTTTGTTGAATTTATGTAGGTTTGGTATTCTACGATGCTAGGCTTTTAGGTAAAATATCTACCAACTTATCAATGCTTTTGTGAACATATGTTCATATAGTGGTAAATAAGTTATTATAAATGTTAAAGCATCCAACTCAAAACCAATTGGCAATGAGTGGAGAGGCTGCCTAGGCTCATATACTAGTTTTGGAGGTTATAATTAACCAACGTGGGAGAAGCTCTAACACTCTCCCACACGTGCGACCCCTGACTTGCACGTGGTAAGGTAAACAAACAATTCAACACATACGACAACTATCACCCATATACGACAAACAAAGGGGGAACCAACCATCAATGACATAGAGTCTTGTCCAAAAGCCTAGCTCTGATACTATGTTAAAGCATCGAACTCAAAACCAATTGGCAATGAGTGGAGAGGCCCCCTAGGCTCATATACTAGTTTTGGAGGTTATAATTAACCAACATGGGAGAAGCTGTAACAATTATGACCCAATGATAGGCAAAGATGTCTTCTTCCCTTCCTCCTAATCTAGAGAAAAGAAAGAAATAATAGTATTGAACACCCTACAAGAAAATCTCTTAGTACGTATCTCCGATAGAGGTTAGGAAATTGCAACGATAGACTGATCTTAGGATATCCAAACCCAATCTTACCAAAATGCTAAATCGAAGTGATCGAGTATGGGTTCTGGTCCCATGGATCATGGATGTTATGGTGGTTCCCTAGTGATCCTTCAAAGTAATTCATATATTGTAGTGAAAACCTTGTATTTCCAATATGTTGACTATCTGTGTCCCACCGAATAACCCAGTAATGTAGGTTTTGTTGGCTCTTATATTTAACATTAAAAGGAGAGACATGGCGGTTTTATAGCTAGAGATTTCTTTGAAGTGCTTTTTCATGTTTCATGGTTCCAAGAATCAATTACCGTGCTGTTGGGTCCAATGTCACTAGATTTGGATAGTAGTTTAATCACAATATTACGTGTGTCGACTATTAGCACACATCTCTCTTTTGAAATTGTTAAAGCATCCAACTCAAAACCAATTGGCAGTGAGTGGAGAGGCCTCCCAGGCTCATATACTAGCTTTGGAGGTTATAATTAACCAATATGGGACAGCCCTAACACTCCCCCGCACGTGCGACCCCTGACCCGCACGTGGAGAGATAAACTGCGGTTCAACACATACGACAATGATCAACCATCAATGATAGACTAAGGTGAACCAACCATCAACAACATAGAGTCTTGTCCAAAAGCCTCAGAAAACCTAGCTCTGAAACCATGTTAAAGCATCCAACTCAAAACCAATTGGTAACGAGTGGAGAGGCCGCCCAGGCTCATATACTAGTTTTGGAGGTTAACCAATGTGGGACAAGCTCTAACAGAAACTATTAGATATCTCTTTCCCATGTAAGAAGTTCAGGACTCTACAAACTAACCATCATCTTTTCTTAGGCTTAAAGAAGGGGTCGGGCGGGCCAATCAAATTCCTTCCCCCTTCAATCCCCCCCACATACGAGCTTCATTTTGAAAATGTTGTCTTCTCTTCCCCAATGAGCAAGCAATTGCTTTCACTTGATAGGGTCAGAGGGTTGCGTCTGCCAATCGTTCAATGAGGTAAAGCGCGTTAGCTGCAGTCATACTGAAGTGCACAGAAGAAAGTGCTTCCCTGCTTCGGAATGGGTTGTTTGTTAAAATGGCAATATTCCGAGCATCAGCTACTTTTGCCAAACAAGACTACACCGAAAACTATATTGAGTTGCAAGCGGATGCTTAGACTGTCGCTGTGTAATGCATGTGCCTAGGGTTGGTGGTGCTTATTCATGTGTTATACATATCAGTGCCCTTTGATTCTTCAGGAAAGTAGCACACATTCAACAAATACACAAGGATCAATAAAGTCTATAATGTTTCCTCATCTATGTAGATAAGGCTGTACGTATAAACTGTTAATAACATTTATATGTTGGTTGGTTACCTTGGAAAGAAATACATACAAAAATAGATTAGAAACATTTTCTTTTATTGCTGCTGGTTATTAACTTAGTATAAATGGACTGGAGTATTAACTAGCTATTCTAAATTGTCTCTTCTTATGTTGCTGAAATACAATTAAATACACTCCATATACATATCCAAATGTTAAAATAATTCACATGGCAACAGTTGCTTTAATAGTTCTCAAAGTAATAAGTAATAATCACCTGATTGTTAACAGGTATCGCTGCCCAGATTATGTTAATCCTGCTGAATTTTTGGCTGATCTGATATCCGTTGACTATAGTTCTTCTGAAAGTGTCTACTCTTCCCAGAAAAGGATAGATGGTCTTGTTGAATCATTCTCCCAACAAACATCGTCTATTCTATATGCAACACCTCTTTTGAAAAGGGAGACTTCTAAAAACAGCATGAACTTTAGGAAGAAACTTGCTGTGAGAAAGAAAGGTGGTTGGCTGAGGCAGTTCTGGCTGCTCCTTAAACGTGCATGGATGCAGGTAATTTCTTTGATTGTAACACAACTATTTAATTACGTTTAAATGGAATGTATGCGGAAACCAGGATATTGTAGCTGATTTTGCGTTACTTCTTTTTCGTGCTTTCTATTTTTTGCTTGCACTGAAAATTGCTTCTACCCCATCATTACCACTCTTTGGTTTCTATTAGCTTTTTAGGGCATTAGACTATTTTTCTTCCTGTTTTCTAGGATGAAATCCTTGTTTGCCAATAGTGAAACAATCATAAATATGCAGATGCTAAGATACTTTTGCATAATCTATTTAGTTTTATTGGTGAAATGTGCGACTGTTCTGAAATCAAATTTTGAGATTTATGCTTAGAAATTGCTTCTTGAATTCACTTTATTGACCAATCGTATTGCAACTGATGAATGAACGACCAGGCTTCTCGTGATGGTCCTACAAACAAAGTTAGGGCAAGAATGTCAATTGCATCAGCAGTTATTTTTGGATCTGTTTTCTGGAGGATGGGAAGATCCCAGACTTCGATACAAGACAGAATGGGATTGCTTCAGGTATGTAATGTCGATGACTCCATATGATGAAACTCTATTTAACACCTCCTCAAGTTCATGGCTGGAAAGAAGCCATCAACTTATGTCTAAGACTTGAACTAGTGGTCCAGGTAAATTCTATGTGAAAGGCAGAAGACACAATTCTCCTCGAGCTACTTTTTCTTTCGTGTTAGTCAGCAAGTTTATTCCTGCCCCGACCAGTAGCTCCTGTTTCTCCCTATCTCTCCTAAACTTTCCCCGGTTTTTAGGGACTCTATTCCAAAACAAGGGAGAATTCACTCTCTTTAAGGGGACACGATACGTCAATACCCAAATAAGAAAGGACTGCGCCGGTCTTAGCAATGCTACAGAATTTAAATTTAGTGCAATTACTCCTACTTGATTTAGTCAGATAATCATAATTTTAACAAAGGAGTTTGTTTGTTTTTTTTTTTGCAAAAACTACTTATGAGCATGGTTTGAAATATCGGTGATACGTAACGGTATCGGTCCGGAACCGAGTCCCGTTATGGCCGATATTGCGTTGTGAAAGAAAATCATATATAGTGTTTCGAAACTGGTATCGGCCGTTAGGTAACGGTGGTAACGGACTGTTATGGCCGTAACTGGAAAAATATGGAGAATCTTTGATGTGCTGGTATGTCTCTGCATAATTAAAAGAGAAGGGGTAAAAAGACTATATTGCTCCTTAGAATCAATAAATAATCTACTTAATTGAGGGGTTTCAGTAGGTAGTTTGCTGTCATGTAATGCACTTGAAACTAATTAATTTGCGTGTTTTTTAATACATAATTATAACCTATATGCTTCTCTCTATGTTTTCTAGGATGTTGGAAGTTGACATTTATGAATTTGAAATTTTCTTCCGTACAACCATTACATTATAAATTCATAACGTCAAGTTATAAACTGTAATGTCCTTGAAATTACAATTTTTTTTTTCTCTAATTTAGCATAAAGCATGTATCTTTGTTAGTCTTTTTGACATGCAATGATGTAAGTTTAAACTAATGACATTAAATAGAGGGACTATCAATTTAGAACACTACCCTCGTATAAAATTAATTTCATAACTGCTCAAAGTTGACACAAAAATATGAAATATATAGGATTAGGTACAAAAAATGTAAAAAATAGCCAACACTGTTATAAACCCCAACAAATGTAATTCTGGAAATAAAAAAAGATTTAGGTAGTTTTTTCCTATTTTTTGTGAAATTATAAAAATATTCATGTCTTCGGTTACTGTCTTACTGATACCGTTATGCTACGACTTTTACACTTTGAAACCGCGACGTCGCAACTGATACCTTGATGGCAACCAATACCGGTATTTCAAACCATGCTTATGCAAGAGATGAGCTAGAATGAGAAACTGTAGGTTTCTTTTTAGCGCATCAAGATACAAAGAAGATTCTAGTAACATGTGAAGACATGTTGCAGATCTTTGATCCGTTCCATATGTCCAGCCCAGCCTGCATCAGAAATGCTGGAGAGAAATTTGCTTTGAGCAACAAAAAACAATACCTTTTGCGGGGCCCTTTGACATAGCTAAGAAGAAGAATTGGTTTTGCTGATTCTATGTGCATATTTAGAGGTTTGTGACTGGAAAGTTTGATTGGACCAAAAGCTAGAGTTGTGGGCTACACTTATTACTGCTGTAGGACACCAATCATGCTACAATATCTGGAGCATCATCAAAGGGGTTCTGAGGGAGGTCACATTTCTAAGAAAAGGGAAAAAAGAAAAAAAAAAGGGTAATGACAATGAGGATGTCGACGACTTTAGTGTCCCAATTTATTGCAGATTCCTCAAGATCCTTCATATCAAATTGTGGTCTAAAGCAGTGGATAAGAACATTGACAGCAGTGACACACTGACACTACTTCCTGCAAGGGTGCCGTCAGAGGAGTAAAACAAGTATCTTATGAACATGACATATAACGAGAGGAGTCATAGGATGCAGTTGATCTATGCCCCGCTTCCGTTTCTCCATTGGAGAATATGTAAGAAATGGATAACCATTGGAGAATCTTGCTACGCAGAGACTGCAGAATATGTTGACCTTAAGTTCATTACAATCTATAATAGACCATGCGGCCAAGCTACATCTGAAAGTACATTGAAGTTAAAAAATCCCATGAAGCATCATTAAATGGAAAATGAAAATTGTTTTAATCCACAGTTAATGATGAAACAAATATTCATTTTGTAAGATTGTTTATTAGTGCAATTTAAGGTTATTGTGATGAAAGTGCTGAAAAACAAGTCCAGCGCCCGAGCTACCAGGAGCATCCAACTTCCCGGGTGAGCATGTTGCCTAGTGGCCACTTAAGTGGGCACTGCCTGGTCAGCGAAATGAGCTCCGGTAACAGCAGTCCATCAGCTGTTAAATATACCAAAACTTGAAGAAAACCTAACAAATCAATAGATTGTTGGGTTTGCACACTTTACATGGTGGATCATGCATCTCTTTCTTTATTTGCCGCTCCCATGTAGGCTCAGGCAGTTAAGTGGATTTTCGAATGGGTACAGCAATTTGTCCTTTGGTGTTGGCACTTTGCTCTTTGGAATATAGGGCCTACTGACAGTAGTTAATTTCTTTCATTGATGTCCTTCTTTTCCTGCAGTTTTCGTACTTATTCCTGCTGCCAGTTATTTTTATGCAGAGAGATTTCCGAATGGGCATAGCAATTTGTCCTTTGGTGTTGGTACTTTGATCTTTGGAATATAGGGCCTACTACAGTTGTTAATTTCTTTCATTGATGTCCTTCCTTTCCTGCAGTTTCATACTTATTCCTGCTGCCAGTTACTTTTTTTGCAAAATAAAAAGTCCAGTCCAGCAAAAATAGTTGATATCCTTGCTGAAAATTTTATTGCTTTTGTTTTCTTACAATGAAGAGGAATAGTTTACGTGCAGCTTTTATTTCCAAACAGAGGGCAACTAGAATAACATATGAAGAGTGGATTTGTTTAATAGGTGTATTTCATGCCTTACCTTGGTTTTGTCTGGTTTTTCCTCCCTCAGGTTGCTGCTATAAATACTGCAATGGCTGCCCTCACAAAAACTGGTGGAGTTTTTCCCAAGGAACGTGCAATTGTTGATAGAGAGAGGGCAAAGGGGTCTTATGGATTAGGTCCATATCTGCTTTCTAAGTTGCTGGCTGAGATCCCCATTGGAGCAGCATTTCCACTGTTGTTTGGAACCATTTTGTATCCCATGGCTCGTCTTCATCCAAGTTTTTCCCGGTGAGTTTATGCGATGATCACCTGGATCAGGTTGATTTTCTGATCTTAGATGCTGCCATGGAATGCTATTTATGTGTGGTCCCCAATATTCTTAGTGGAGCATACTGTTTGTGGCCCATAGAGCACTACAACGGACACGAACTGTAAATTGAAATCAAAAGCAACAATGATTGGTCCATTAAGTGGTGATAATGTGGTCTCCTTTTTTCTTAAGAAATAGAAAAAGAGAAAAAACAAGAAGATAAAGTAGTGTTCTCATCTTCGATATGTTTCATATGTACCAAGGCAATTTTATCAAAATAAAGTATGCAATTGTCTTTCATCAGGGTTGTCATTATCATTGAAAATTTTCCTATAAGAACTCAAAGATTATTGGTGATGCTTGCTGCTATTTCAACAAAATTATATGTTATAAGCGTAAAATTATCATTGTAAAAGATCTACATCTTATACCATGTTTCAGGTTTTTGCTTAATAAATGAGATATAGAACTGATACAATAAGTTGTTGATAACATGTGAAAGCTAACAATTTGTAGGCAGTATAATTAGCCAATCAAGACCTCAGGTGAAAACACAAAAGTAGTGTAGTTCGCTGCCTATCAGTAATGGTTTTAGATGTTGGACTTATTTGGACCACATTAACAGCGCATTTTGGTTTAGTCTATCTTGAGATATCTGCCTCAAATTTTAAGCACGTCAGTATAAGGCTGCAAAATGTGCAGGCATGAAGAATTTTAGGGCTGGAAAATCTTTCTGCTGAATTCTGAGAGAGACTATACAGAAGGCCCAAATTTTATATACCTTTGTTCAACAAGTCTTGCTCAGGAAAGAAAATGATTAGGGCTACAATTTGTTTATTGAAGCACTCCATTTACAAGGTTTAAATGAGGACTATTATCTTTGTAATGGTATTCATTTGCTCACCTTTCGTTCCAAAGGAATACGCATGGAAAATACATCTGAATAAATTTTGTCACTGTTGTGTGTTTGGTTGCTGACCTGAAGATGAGTGAGTAATTATTGTTCGGAACGGCACAAAAATAAATTACTAATTTTCACCATATGAAGAACTCATTTGCAAGACTCCTGTTGGCTGGAGAGGAAAACATGTTCCCATCGGAATTAGCTCATTTTCTATTCAGAAAACTACTTCTGTTGACTTTTGTGTTCCCTCTTCTGGAACACAGAAAATGTGAGAATGTAAGTCCCAGAAACTGTTTTCCACCGTAACATACAGAGTTTTGTCTTGGTTACCTAAACTGGTACAAGACATTTGTATCGCATGTATTAAATATTTCAGTTACAAAGTTACACCTACTCTCTCTCTGACCTTTCCTTATTAAGTGTCCTCTTGCCCTCGCGTCAATCCCGGTGGTCTTCTCATATCAGCAATAGCCATTGCGGCATTCCACAAGTTGGCCATGTAGAAGCAACTGGATGACTTGTATGATGCAAACACTGTATAGTAGTCTTTGAATAATGAAATTCGATTTTGTTGTTGAAACAAGCCTATAAACATGTGTTACAGCCTCTTCGCTGTAACTGCAACCCTGCTAAGGCTTGGGTGAAGTTGATTGATTCCAATTTGTTCGGAGAAATAAGCCATGGCTTGCTATCTGGTGCTTAGTTACTATTCTTTGGGATTAATCCCAATGTCAACCATGCTAGGGCATACTGATAATATTCAAACTTAGATAAGAATTAGGCATTTTAGCTTCAAGACAATGAATGTGGAATAGCAGGAATAACTTGTGTAAGTTAATTCGAAAGCTTGAATTCGAAGGTACTGATACTGAATATTGATATTTTAGATTTGGAAAGTTTTGCGGGATTGTAACGGCAGAGTCTTTTGCTGCATCTGCTATGGGTCTAACTGTAGGAGCTATGGTTCCAACAACTGAAGCAGCAATGGCCTTAGGGCCATCTCTTATGACAGTTTTTATTGTATTTGGAGGCTATTATGTGAATGCAGAGAACACACCAATTATCTTCCGCTGGATTCCGCGTGTTTCTCTCATAAGATGGTAAGTACATTGTTACTTCCATGTCCGAGAAACTTGTTAATGTTTGTATACAACCTGAATGGACAACAATCTATGGATGGTACTTTTATTCTTTGCTCAACAGTTTGTAATTGTACTATTTTCTGGTACTTTCAGGGCATTTCAAGGGCTTTGCATTAATGAATTTAGTGGCCTTCACTTTGATCATCAGAATTCGTTCGATGTACAATCTGGAGAGCAGGTGAGTGGAGAACATTAATCAGTTTACTATAATGTGTTACAGCCCCATGCCCCCATAGATTCAACAAAGAAGTGGCCAGCACATGGCTGCGCTTCTGGGGGCAGGACTTGCAGGGGCCTCTTTTGAGAGGCGTCAAGTGTTTTATGTTGTTTTGTTTACCTTTATACTAAAAATAAAGTAAAAGTAATTAGCCAAATTAAGTGGGTTCTCTGTTGATTAGGCAAAGGGATTTGTTACTTGTAAAAAACCCTTCACCTACCATGAACGTTTTAGATCATCATTTTTCCAAAAGCTTATGTAGTTTAATGTCCCATTGATTCCTAGCACTCAACCATGCATCCATAGAATATTAGATCACCATGCCACAAGCTTAAGTTGTGAGGAAAGCGACCAAACAATGCATACAAACTCTATAGCAGTAGGCTCATAAAAAGGTTTTATTGCTTCAGTGAACTTGAACTAAGATATATATAGCCAACCTCAATATAATATCTGATGATGATTGGGGAGTGCTATCGGTCCGGTGTAGTAATCGTAATTCCCAGGCCCTGGAGACGTCTTAGAACGTCTATGTCAAAATCATACTTTGCTTAATAAGTTTTGAATGGCCTTATTTGTAGAAGACCCAAGTTTTTTGTATATAGTGTTCATGCCAGCTCTTTCTTCTTTTTTCCTCTCAGAGAGGCAGAGAAGTATGCTAGGACCTATATGTTTCAATGTGAATCTTTGAATCTGAGGTTATTTCTATTTTGACTTGTTTTCTTTACTCTTTTTACAGGTACTTGAGCGTCTTTCTTTTGGAGGAACTTGTATCAGAGATACAGTGATGGTTCAAAGTAAAATCCTTTTGTTTTGGTACTGCACCACTTATCTTCTCCTAGAGAAAAATAAGCCCAAGTACCAGCAACTGGTACTGGCTCCTCTTGACCAAATCGAGTCACAACTGCAGCTTGAGCCTCTCGAGGATAGTGATTTGGTGAAGCCACATCAGCAACTCGAGCCTCCTGCGCAAGAAGACCAAGGTAAACCTGGTCAGCAGCTTGAGACTCCTCCCCTTGACCAAATTAAACCATTTATCCTAGAAGGTTTCTAACAACTTGGGCATTGATGCTGGGCATACGATATGCCAAATTTTATTGTACCAGATTTTTCATAATGATAATCTTTGTTTCTTTCCTTACCAGAGAGGGGCCCCTTAGGGGGAGATTTACCCCGTACAGGTGATAATCTGGAGGACTCGTAATCATTCCTCAGTCATGGACCACCATGTCACTTTTGGTCATTTTCATTTATGGTCTGCCACCACAAACATTGTGGAACATCAGGTACCACTTTCACTCGACAATGTTGTTCCTGAGAGGGGTTGTCCGAGCTGTCAAAATAATATTTGTTTGCATAGAAGATGGCGTGGTGGTCTCATGGATGCTATGCAATAAAGCAGGGCCCTTGCTTTCCTGAGTCATTTTAATGATCAAGTAAAACACGATGGAGTACATTGTATGGTGCATGTATCTACGAAAGTGAAACTAATCAGCTTTCCTTTCTGAGGGCTAGTTGTTATGGATGCTTGGCCAACCGTAAATGATGTCTCCAGTAAATGTAATGAAGGATGGGTTTTAAGTTCTTTGTAATTTTGATTCATTGGTTTCGTGGTTTCACCCGTTGTTCTCACTTATGAATGAATGAACAAGGCGAAGAGTATATTGTTCAATTTTGGTTTGAAAGTGGACGAGTTTCAATACTATATTCGACTTGCTTATTAGGCAAGCCAATCCAAAGATTTGTTATCTAGCTAATTTCCAGTAGTTTGCATTTTTTGAATATTATAAGCTTATTGATTTGTTTACGTAACAAACCATTATCTAATAAAATTTTAACGAGCCGAATACAAACTCGAGTACCTTGATTTGTGTGTTATAGTGCCTGTGGGATGGTGGATTACGAATGACTCAAATGGTTCAACCCGTCTTTCCTCTAGCTCCTCGTACTTGCAAAACGAAGCAAATGTTAGTGCCGCTCCAGCTATAGATGCCGGAGAGGGCACTACGAAGCGCAAGTTAGCACAACAAGGAGGAGAAGAGAGTACGAGATAGTATTCAAATATGAATGACATACCTCTCTTATGGTTTATCCTAGGATATTTAGAGGTAGTCTTGTACTTGTCCTCCAAGTCTTGCATGCACGACACGAGTGTGATGTCACCTATAACTGCTTCGGTTAGTGATGTCAGGGATGATGTCGGCAAAGCAAGTCATGATGCGTCGACCATGATCCCTCCAATCATCTCCCAGGTCAGCTCATGGGTCGCGTTTCTTCGGCCCGGCTTGAAACTGCCGAGTCTGGATGGACTTCCCAATCATGTTGGGCCATATAGAATGTGTGGGCTGTCTATTCGGTCCGCACACGTTTTGCCCAACGAGCCTTTAGTGAGCTTTGGGTTGCTCCCATACTGGCAGGCCTAAACGAAGTCGGGTTCGGCCCGCTAAAATAACTCCTCAACTCCTCAGTTGGCCTAGTATGGGCACGAGGAGTTGAACCCCTGATGGACCGAACCATTAGTTGAAAACTGGACCATCCTCTATTTAGCCGGGCTGTCCTCACAAACTGGGCCGTTCTTTTGAAAACCGAACTGGTCCCTACTGGGATTCTTTCTCTATGCTGCATTCCTTATCAGATATAGAATGCTCATGTCAATCCCTTAAACCTCGGGATTCAACTCTTATTACGAAAGAGGCTATTCCAGATCCTTCTAGAACAGCCTATCGCCTTACTCTCTTAAGGTGGTTTAGCCGAACTGCCATACTGTTTGGCAGTATCCTTATATGTCTATATACGAAGGTGCCGAGCTATATCTTGCTCGGCTTTTAGCCCTGCACACCTCTCATGGTGCCGCCACTATCTCATGGTGTAGCCCTGGCCTTAAAAGTGGCTTATTCTGCTCGGCTAGGTCCTAGGGCACCCTTACGTGGTCCCCCCAAACTGGTCCATCCTCACATGATGTTTATGCCGAGCTCAAGGTTTGCCCGCGCTTATGTATTTTCCTACGTAATTAGATTTTACCCTCTCCAAAAATTGCATAACCCTTCTTCTTAGAAACTGTAAACTGGTAATTCCTCCTTATAGCTTTCTTCAGTTTTCAAAGTAATGAATTCTCTTTCAACCAAGAAGTCTACCATGCTGGCTCAATAGCATATTAAAGCTTAGTCACTTTGTTTTTTCACAAAATTAAGAAAGCATGAGAGAAAAAGAAAAAAGGAAGAAGATATAGAACCCTAAGTTTTCTTTGGTAAATGATTCATTTGATAGCAACAAACCAAAGCCAAAGGCATAAACACAATAGGCAGGAGTCAGGACTTAACTTTCCGTGAAATCAACAACACAGCTAAACTATATACCAAAGAAACCTGGGGGAAAAAGAAGAGTAGTATACAACTATACAGATTGTGGACCACCCATAAGAATTCTATCATCAATTTTCCACTGCCTACAGAGATCAATATTCTACTTATTATAGAACCCTAAGTTCTGTCTAAAGAATTCATAATAGGACGTGGGCTCTTTTTATCTAGAAAAATGTCCCTTTTTAGACTTATGTAACATGAAAAGTTACAAGTTTTGGGTAACATTGTTTATTGTACATAAAATATTGAAATTTAAAAGTAGGCCAAACTTTTTGGGACGGAGGGAGTAATAAGGAAAGAGTACCAAAAACAAATCTTGTAGGGAGATGTTCAGACAAAAACCAAACAATCAACAAAATTAAGGGAAAGTCTACTCCCAAAAATGATTGCTCAAGCAATTAAATGCATACACGAATAAAGCCCCTCCAGCACCTGCAAAAAACTACTATATATTAGAGAATAACGAGCAGAAAAAGGATAATCTGGTGTAGCACACTAGTACATTTGCTCATATATATCATCTAGAAGAACTAGTACACTTTCTCATATTTATCCTCCAGAACAAGCATTATCACTGTATAAAACCATATAGCAGAAGGCAATACATAATTAGGAAAACTTGGTGCAAATCTCCAATGGTTGGTCCAGTCAGGGTGAGTGAGCTCTTGTGTGCAAGTTCCTCACAAGCAGGTGTGATGACGAAATGGTTCCTGATAACCCAAGAAGGCAGCCTACCAAAATTAGGATTGCGTTGAGAATCAACAACGGTTTAGAGATTTCGGACCAAAAAAGCTTGATGTGGAAGGCACAAGGGAAAATGATGCAAATTCCGATACTGACAAGGGAGCCGGTGAGGCTGAGAACGAACTCAAAATATGGCACGGAAAGAGCTAGCGCTAGAATTGCGAGCAGCAATAGTGATCCTATGCCACCTCTTACCATTGTCTTTGTCCTAGTACTCATCGAGAGAGGAAGGTTACGCTCAAGTTGCATAGCGAATGGCGCAAATTCTAGAGCATATTTGGTCATAGGTGTGATGACAGTTGCCCATATTGCAATCTTGGTAAATATAAGGGTTCGCGGCATGCTGAGGGTGATTTGGGAATTTACTTCACTTCCAAACATTTTGGCACCCATGAATGCTAACGTTGTATATAGCATTGTCACGAGTGTGAAGCTTACTATAGATACCTTAGTAAAGTTTGCAGGATCTTTCATTCCTCTGTATATATCAGGGAAGACAATATGACCTGCAAAACTGAATATGTAAAGTCCAGATATCGCTGGAATGTTGTGGAGTTGGAGAACCGGTATGCTATGATCAGCTCTCACCCCTCCAAAAATAGTGGCGCAGGCCACTGTTGTGAAAATGACGAGTGACATGAAAATACCGCCAGTCGAAAGGAAAGATATCAAAGAAAGATCTCTGAGCCACAAGCTGGGAAGCGCCACGAAAATGGCAATAACGGTTAGGAGCTGAGATGTTGATAGGAGACTACCACTACATAAAGCTGCAGGTAGCTTGAGATTGAGGTGTGTTCCCAAAAAGGCCATAGCTAAGTTATCATGGAGTGAGATAGTGTAGGACACAAGGGCCATGAAGATTTCCATATAGATGAAAGACATAGCCAAAACTCTTCCCTTTGCTCCAAATGCATGTTGCCCGATATCGCTGTAGTTCATCAATTTCGGATTCTTCTGCAAGCATATCCCCAGCAAATGAGAACTATATGCACATACTAACCCTAGGCCTACAAGAAGGAATGCAGAAGCCCATCCTCCATTCTGTAAAGCATATGGGGTTGATAATTGCCCGAGACCTGCAACATAGACGCCCGTATTTTAGTTGGTCACCCAGCGATAGAAAATTTTCATTCATCACAAGGATAAGAAAATGATATCAGTTCCTAGTCTTTCCATAGACACGACCCCTTATAAACACTTAGAGGTACAACCATATGGGCTAGGTAGTTACCGTGTTGTTAGTTGCATAACTATTGAAATAAGTCAGGAATAGGTTACTTAGCAAAAAACGTTAGTTTCATTGTTCTTGTTATCATTTTCTAGGGTGCATCACAAGGAAGCCCCCAAAACCACCTGTGATAGCCACTGGCCCCTTCATTCGCCAGGCAATCGCGCTCCAAAAACTGTTAAAATTTAGACTTTTTGTTATTGGTTCTAATGTTATGTTTGACGGCCAAATTGTTCAATTATATAAGAAACTCAACAATGCGTACATCAAGTCACCCAAACAGTCTCAGCCTCACCGCCACCAACAGTACCTGAATGTTAGGTTAAGCCCGAGTTAATTAGAATGTCTTGTGAGGTACCAGCAGCCCCGGATACCGGACCCTTGTTCTTTCTTGTGGTCACTACTTCAGAAACTTTTGTTCTTGATATATCATTATTCTCGACCACTATGAGATATTAATGAATGAAAAGTAAACTAAAATAGGCCATGAGTCAACTACAACCAATAGCAGGGTTAAGTGTGTTTTCAAAAATTAAAACCATATATTGGGGCAATTTCAACAACTTCTTAGAGAGATATGTGACATAAATCTGTGACTGTTAGGCCATATAACTAATAGAGCCATCAGACATGTATCTATTGAATTATTTGCAAGGATCACATATAATATCTATGCCAATTTTTAAGAATCACTGTACGAAATAAATGTTACTGTTCATTTGGTCACAAGAAATGGTGAATTTTATTTGTTCTGGTCATTGGAAAGAAATTCGGACATCAGAAACTTTTTGTCTCTGGCTACTAGTGGTTGAAGTGGTGGCCGGAGGAGTGGTCACACATTATAGTGGTGAAGAAGGTACAATAAATAGTGAGACAGATGTTGTAAGGAGAAGGTTTTTTAGGACCAGTATGACCACTTGTTGGTGATGTGCCCTGAAGAAGTACTTAGAGTGTATGTTGCTGACTTAGGAGAATACCAAAAATACAGGGAGTACCAAAAAAACTTAAAATATCATAGCAGAAAACTACTCTGTAAAGAATAAGGGGCAGATCTCTAAAATTTACCGATAAGCATTCCAACCATGTTGATGACGGAATGAGCAAAAGAACTACTGGCCTTGACGTGACTAGCAGTGGGATCGGCAAGATCATGATCATCGTCTTCTAATTTCAAGTCACTTGAAACAAACAGATGATCATCGTCTCCGTCACAAGTACTTGTCTTCAAGTACAAGTCCGGATGATGATGATCAATGGCCGCAGCACCATTCATGTTGTCAATGACAACATGCTGGCATGTGGCCACCTTGTTTTCTTCCTCTAAGCAGACGCTGCAGCAGCTTGCAACTTCATTATTGGCATTCTTACGATGCAAACAATCTGATGTTGACGATTTGATCTGGTTCTTCTTCTTTCCTAGCATTTGATTTCCTTCAAACTCAGTTAAGCTTGAGAACCAAGTGAAAGGGTGCGCGGGCTGCCGTATTTATAAAAATACATTGCACTTAACCCCAAGGGGTTGACAAAGTGGTATTGCCTGTAGGACTTAGGGGTTTGCTCCCACCTCAGGTTCAATTGACCTTGCCAGCAAACTCTTCGGGTCACTGGGAGTTATGCCTGAAGGTAAGGGCCCCCGGAATTAGTCAAGATCCGCGCAAGTTGACCCGGACATCCAGTTATAAAAAAAAAAAAATGCATTGCACTCGCACTATTTGCAAGAATCTGACTATTTGATATATAATGTGCCACACCATTTAGGTGCAGTATATGGTAAAGTTAAACGAGAGAATTTTTTAAAGTCATGACCAAAACCAAAATTGCTCATTCCATCAACTTCTCCCTCTGTCGAAGAATCAAATGCTCGTCGGAGTTGCCAAATTGGACAAATTGCTATCGTGTCACGCCCCACCGACGTTATGATGCTGATCAAATCCTGATACGATCCTCAGCAATGTACATTGCATATGGAAATGAGGAATCTACTTTGTGACATTTGAGAAAATTCCATCAGCAAATCTTGGATTTTAAGGCTCCCTTTGTTTTCCATCTAGAAGATTAATATCCCCCGGCCAGTATTCATGAGTGCATGATTACCATTTTCTTTTATCAGTAATCTCCAACGTGTTACAAAGAATCTCTTTTTAAATGGATAGAAAATGGCCATCTTTTGAAAAGAGTGGCTCAGATGACCCGTCTCAGATGACCTGCTAACTCTTAGCCTAATCACATGGTTGAAAAAGTTAACCTCAAGTTAGCGTTTCATTATATATTTCATCCATTTTTCACATCATCCCGATATGGGACGTAACTTGCCAAGATGGGTTCACACACAAATAGCCAATGTTTTATGCCTTTTTATCATCAAGAAGGAAGGTAGGCAAAAAGCCAAACGGAAGATAATATAAGAAAGAAAGCTACAGATACACTGAAACATCAAGAACAACAAATAGAATAAAGAGAAATCCCCAAATCACTTGGCATAGAATCAACTTCCTTTGATAGTTGATACTGATCTGCAACTTGAGAATCATGCCTTTCACTGATTATGAATTTGGAATAAAAAAAAGTCATATTTGTGTCCAGTTGTAGTCCAGATTAAATCGAATTTGAGACCTTAATCTCTAGTATTTATTTAGGAGTTAATCTTAGTTCAAACGGACTAGTAAAAATGCACGTGCTTTTTGCACATGAAGAAATCAAAAAGAATTTTACTATGATGAGATTCGATAGTATGATTACAAATGTCCTGTAATAATACATTAGAAACAACGCAATAACAATGTCAAAAGGAATAAAATTTGCAGATTCTGTAGGAGTATGCAACTTACATCACCCTTTAAATTTAAAAATGACGCAAGAAAATGCAATTTTGAAGTTTGACTTTTTTACCTCTGATGGACTAAGCTCTTAGAAACTTATACAAGATACAAGAACTTCTCTATGGTTACGGCGACCACATGTAAATCTATATGTATTATTACCAGCAGGGTCACATCCGTTGCTAGAAGCCATTGCTAACGATCAGGGGCGGAAACAGGGATGCCAGGGGGTGCCCGGCCCTTGCACCGCTCCCAATGTTGTCACATATAGTATTAGTTTTTGAGGTTCATTTGAAAATTTCCCGCAGTATTGACCCCTACAACTACCTTGGGTCAAAAAAATTCTTACAATTCCTCTATATATGTGGGAAAAACCCTTAAAATTTCTAGTTATCAACCGTCGTTGGGTCACATGTATAAAATTACCTGGTAATTACATACAATCTAATCTCCTTCCTTTGACATAACACAATAATATATATTTATGAAATATATTTTTTGTTATCTATGTAAGAACACATATGGTTCGATCCCAGCTACATACAAATTGTGCGTCCGCCACTACTAATGATGGCCATCAACAACTACAGATCATAAATATGTATGCTTGTACTCGAAGGAAATACTTGGCGCAAGCAAATATTGGTTTTTGGGCCTGTCGAAAATCCTCGTCAGGGCCTCATTTTCTAACACAAATAAATATGCATAACTCCACAAGAAATCTAATAATTTCCACACATTCCTTCCCAATATTTCCGGATTTACAACAAATAGCATTTCCAAGTTGGGTACCCATATTCCCTGATAAAAACATAAGTACTAGGAGTAGTGTTTAATGATTACATTCTTTCAATCGTCAAAAGAAATGAATGATTAGAGTTACAAATTTATCTTTTCAAAAGTAAAGTTTTACAAGATGATCAAATAACTCTTCATGTTATGCTCTCAAAATATCATGCACTTCAAGCATCCCAACTCATGCTCCTTAACTAGCACCTGCAAAAGGAAGTGGTGAGCATTTATTTCACCCAGTAGGAATTTTTTTTTACCAAGCCCGTATGTGCATGAAAGGGGCAAATAATGAGAATAAGGTACAGTGCATTTAAACATACTCAAACAAATTTCACAACATATGGCTTTATCGTAACTACACGTGTAGCAACTATTCACACACACGCATACTCACGCTCACTTGATACTAACTTCAAACCATCGACAACCGAACTTCCTCTTATCGTGTGACTCATCATAGCATTCCAACGTTACAAACCTCTGTATGTTTTCTCGAAATTTAATCGATCGGGTTTGACACCCCTCATAAGACCACCTCTACTATACCATAAAGTTCACATTAGAGAGGTCAAAGTACCTCAACGAATCTATATATCATTCCCATTAGAAACCCTGGCAACATTCCATGTATCGTACACTTCATAAATTTCTCAACAAATATTTTGGGTATATGTGACCCCGTATACTTCATAACAAGTATTCCGGCTATGTATGACCCCATACATTGTTAACCAATAATCCGTATGTAGCCAACAAATTCCCCCCAAGTGTCCATTAACCCTGCGAATGCCCATGAGTTCCCCAAGTTCCCATGCAATTCACAATTGTCCGTGTGTCCCACAAATCCTCGCGTATCCCATAAGTATCCGAACATTTTGTTGATATCCTACGTGTCCTACAAGTACCCGTATTTCTCACCAATTCTCGTGTCCTTACACCTTGTAAAGGCCCGGTTTTTAATTAATTATATTAATATACTTTTAATAATTTTTATTTCACAAAACAAAAGATTTTAATTCAAATTTCCTTAGCTAGTGGATAAATATAGTGTATAGATATAGAGATAGTTTTGAATTGTATTAATTGTGTTTTAATTTGAAAGTCCTATCTTTTTCCTCCCACTCTCCTAATAACTCTCTACCACTCTACTACTTGCCCACAATTCTCTCCCTCTCTCCTTCTCCCATCCGGCATCTCTCTCTCACTTTATCTCCTATTAATTCTCTCCCTCCCTTTTCTTTTGTTATTCATATTTATCTCATAATTGTTACCAACATTTATATATATCTTCCTATACAAACTCATATTTATCTCCTAATGGAGTAACTACCAACATTTATATCTTCCTATATAAATGCTATCACTCTCTCATTCTCTCTCGGCATTTCTATTTTTTTTCCTTTCCCAAGGCTCTCTCTCTCTCTCTCTCATGTAAATTACTCCTTTCAATTCCCTCTTGATTTATTATTGGTAAATTTATTTCAAAATCTCTCGGCATTTTCTCTCATCTCTTGCGGTAATCTATCTTCCTCACGATTTCCTTATTCTCGCAGAATTTTCTTCTCTCAGTGACGTTTGAATCACTTTACAAATTTTCGTTACTCGCTAAATCGTCGGATGAAGGGTAGGGTTTTCGGAATTAACCTTTTACTTAGGAATAATATTTACGTAATTTGTGTGTATATTATATGATGCACAGTGATTAGTGAAATTATAGATTAGTTATAGTTTTTGTGAAAATTAAATCATTAATGAACGGTGTGGTTAGAATTGTGTGAAAAGTGAAACACGATGAGATTTATGCACAGTTTCAATTCCTGTAAATTTGAGTAATTTTGGGTCAGAACCAAGGAAAACTTATACCTGTGATGTTGTAGATCTCAAAAAATTAAGTGGAGTTCATTTGTAACTCGTCTCAATCGGAGTTACATAGAATTAATTATGATTTTTTTGAAGTTGGCTTAATTGAACAGTTTCGGGACAGATTCACTGTTCAACTTAAAACACCGTTTTGCTTCGTTTAAGATTGGATTTAGCTTTCGCTCAAAACAGTAACCTAGTGTCAAATCTGATGAACTATTTTACTGTGAAATTTCATGATTCTTGGTACCCATTTGCTATTTTTAGTGACTGGAATGAACTGACGTATTTTGGCCGAGATAGTTGATGCTATCGTTTAATTTTTTTCTTTTTTGTAATATACCTGGACGAATGGGACGGTTTTTCTTATTGGTGCTTTTAAACCCTTAAATTTTTGTTAGTTAAATATTGTGATTAAATAAGTAAATGGTTAAAAAGATGTGTAGTTCATTTTTCGGATTTGGGGAATGGGAGACGTTGTGTCCGATATGGGTCTTGAGCCAATTATCGCAATATACTCCCAGGAGTATTGGGCTGTGTCATGGGCCTGGAGAGTTAGGCATGGTGGATGGGAGCCCAATAGATTGTTTATATTGTGGATGGGAGCCGATATCAGATAGCGGGCATGGGCACATGGGTATCCGACCATCACGCAAATATTCCCAGAGGTCATTGAGCCGGCCATGGGCCTAGGAGTTAGGGATGGTGGACAGGAGCCTAATAGATTGTCTATTTGCGGATGGGGATCGATGCTGGATAGTTTGGTGAGAAGAGATGAAATATTGAATCATGGGTTGTGGTTAAAAATGGTATCTTGTGGGTTGTGAACCCTTGAGAATTGATAATGGGTATATTGAATCTACTCAATCCACTATGTTGAGAAATGTTGTAGTAATCGGATTGATCTATGCTTATAAATTAATGTTTCATGTGTTTATCTGCTGCACGAGTATTCTTTTGTAAAAGGGTAGCTTCAGGTGCCTTACTGAGTGTAATTTTATCACTCACGGTGCAACTTTTGTGGCCCTGTCGTCCCCAACGCCAGGTACAGAAGGACAGGAAAAGCTGCTTGCTGATTTTGAGGCGATGGAGTAGCGAGATGGATATGAAGTGACGGAGCCATGACTTTACGAGTAGTTCTCTAGTTAGGTGGCTCTGTATTTTCTTTTAGCTGAACATTAAACAAATGTTCAAATTTTTTCAGACAATGTTAAAGTTTAATTTATTTCAGTTGTAATAAGTTAGCTAATTTTTAGTTTAGCGTTGGAAGAGACAAGTATCTTTAAAATTTTAATGACACTGATATTTCTATTTAAATAAATTGTAAAATTTATTTATTAACGTACCCAATTTTGGGGGCGTTACACACCTACTCACCTTATGTTCCCATCCATTCATTTAATTAACCACCAAACGCTTGAAGATTTTGGAATCCTCTTCTGAGTCCTTCGGGCCTCATTGAATCCTCCCTAGCCACGCACCGATTGATGGTCCTAGAGACTTACATCTTCACCATGTCATTAGACTTTCCATATCTTTCGATTAACTATGTAGTCATTCACATCATTTTCGATTATGTCTATTACGTACACTGTATTTCGTTACTACATGTCCACAAGTGCTTGCTATGTATCCTTCATTCATGTTTAGTTGTTTACAAGTCCGAAGTATGTTTCTAACAAGTTCCCAAGTTATAATTTTGCATATTACGACGAATGGTGCAAACAAACAGGGATTAAACGAGTGTCAAGGGAGGACCAGGGTTGCAACACAACATGGGGACCAATCTGCCAATGGAAATCACACAAATCCAGGTTACACACAGCAAACTACAAATTATGATGGTCTTTCAACAAACTCAACAAACACCCAGATTTTCTTGCCATCAATAACCCAAATACAAGTATGGAGAGGGAGATCATCAATAGACAATAACAATTTCAAGTAACCAAGGACAGATTTCTACCTTAAAACCTTAGATTCAAAGAGTTTCAAATCAAATTTGGTTAAGATGAGATTCAACATGAGCATTGCCATACTTATTTATAAATACTTAGAAAAACTAGAAAAAATAAACCCCTACCTGGTAGATCTAAACCTCGTCCAAGTTCCTTTAATCAAACCCTAGCCCTCCAAAATTCAAACTCCACCAAGCCCCGAGCTTCCACGCGCATTTTCAAGCTCAAATGGTGAGTATACGTCGTAGAGATGATGAATCTATGGTGGGTTTGAGAGAAATTTGGGTGTGAGTGGTGGATTTGAAGAGAGAGGGAGAAGAAATCAAGAGGGTGAGGAGAGAGAGGGGAGGCCGGCCACCAAAGGGGAGAGAATTTGATCTCTCTCTCTCTCTCTCTCTCTCTCTCTCTCTCTCTCTCTTATCCCTTTTTAGTGCAAAAACGCACACTCACCCCTTCAACTCGCTTGTGTGTTACAATCAAGTCCAACACCAAACAATATCTAACGTTGGCCCACATATAAACATAAAAATGAAATTCCTCTATGTTCCCAATTTAAATTCAAAAATTTCACATGAAATTTTAGGTCTTCACACCTCTTCTGTACTCCCCTTTCAGAAACCCTAACACCTTTTCTCTTCTTCCTCATAACTTCACCCCTAGTGCACCCCTTTCAAAACCCCCAACCCTTGCCCTCCCCATTTGTGAGGGAGCTCAAGTGGATCAAGGCGCATAGACTTATTTCTCCTTAGGTCCCTGCCTAGCCTTATAAGTATAGCGTTATGTTCTCTAGGTCTCACACATATTTCATAGTACTTGAAGTGGGGCAGTGAGAGAGAACGAAGAGATCGCGTTTACGCTTGGCAATGTGATCAAGGTATACGGGAATATGGCAGAAGATCATAGGGTTTCATTGAGTTCAATTCAAAACATACGAAACCAATTGGAGTTCTACTGCAACCGGGTCTATTGAGTTCAATGCAGAAACCATTCAATCAGTGTTCGTGTCGCGGTCCGCTATGAAGATTTTTTTTTTGTTTTTTGCATAATCCGTAAGCGTTATTACTGGGTTCTGGAATTTGGTTCCCAACAATTGCGGCATGTTGTATATCGGGAGAGTGGCCATTGCGGCACACTTATACTGTTTAGAGTCGCTACTTGGTTTAAGAACTAAGAAACTGGACAGAGAACTGTATTTGGAACACTAGGGTACGGAGAGGGGAATGTATTAGGCACCCCTATTTGACGAGAACCTGCTGCACTTGCTCTTAGTAACAAGTCGTACGCTTTGAATTTGGTAATTTTGCGGGAGAATTTGTTATTCAGTTAAAGGGGTAAATTTTGATATTCTAGAGCAAATTACACTGACAATCCCTAGAGCAAATTACACTGACATACCCTGAGAGATGGTGGCTCTGTTCGTTTGCAGATTTTGGACCATAATTCTGAAAATATCTAAAAAACATAGCTTTGAACTCTTCTCAAAATTCATGTTCGTTTAACTATTCTGAAAAATGTTTCCAAAACAAGTTTCAGAATTCTTGAAATTTATAATTAATTACTTTTTTATTTTTTTATTTTTATTTTTAATCTTTATTTAATTTTTCTAAAATAATAATAAAATGACTATATTTTTATATTTCTTTTTTTTCATTGCTTGAAAAATAATAATAAAATGACTAGATTTTTT